>JPKZ01000715.1:85984-98447 GCA_000803305.1 Toxocara canis
ATGGGGGGGGGGGGGGGAGCGGAGGGAACTGAAGAATATGAATGATACTGAACACCAAATGGAAGAAACAGAATGGGATACTGCAGAATACGTAACATGGCTTTGAGGATGCGTTCCGATGGGCATCAGCGCGCTTCAACCGTGAATGTCCATCTTACAAACTAAGGTACAACAAACGAAGATATCAAGAAATCGCACACCGCTAAGGAAAATATCACATCCGATTCGTCATTCATTGGCCGTTCTCAATCAGCAGTGAAACAGCATATGCTTTTTAAAACTTGGCTAAGCTGCCATCCTGTTATTTCGAGATCTGCCTTGAGGCGAACATCATGAATTCCGGAATGCTAAGTAAAAGATGTCGAGAGTCTTTTTCTAGCGAAGGGAGGGGGGGGGAGGATGTGTGCAGTTCTCGTGTTGTTTTTATGTTACCTATATTGCTGTTGTTTTCATTGTGGTTTGTGATGTCGGCTCCATATATGAGTATCTTGTCCGGGGCTCATAGCGTTTGAAAATGACTCGGATCCTAAACATCCTTGATGCTATTGAGTAGTAAGACGTGTGCAAGGATCAGAGCGCTTGAGACTATGATTATTAACTCTCCGGCTATTACTGTTCATTACTTGAATTTCGCTCGCTATCCATGAAGAAGTCGTGAACTGACTTCTTGCAACTCCGCTTCTTTCGAAGAGCAGAGTTTGTCTATTTGGAAATGTTTCACTGATTGTTGAAGAATTCCATTGAGCACTTACATTCACTTGAGTCACACACAGGATACTCAGGTACAGGCGATGTTGGACGATGATGTATTGAAGCGAAACGACCATTCGATGAAAACTTGTGCGTCGGGTTGTGTTTAGAATGAGCCACAAAGCAAACAAGGTGCGTAGAAATGCGCGAATTTTGGCCATTCAGAATTTGTTTATCACTCTCCTTTCTACCGCTGCTCCCTCCTCTCATTTGGTTGTTCCCTTGTCTTTGCTACCGCCGCCCATTCGCCAGTCAGTAGTTGTATTGGACAGTCCTACGATTTTCATCGAGTTCATCAACGCTTCGTCATTCCTCTTCGACTACTGTGGTTGAAATGAACTCAGCGGCGGAACGGAAAAGGAGCGAAGTTTAATTTGATCTATGAGAAGAGTGTAAGCGTTCCTCGAGCGCAGTTATTACTACAGATTCGCAATGCCGTATTTCATATTTACTTACATGTTGCATCTGGTCAATCACGCAGCTGGCAGAAAATTTAATGGAAGTGAAGCTTATGTTACGCTTGATTACAGCACTCACAACCAAGAAACCTTTAATGTGATTTGATTAATGGCATAACTTTATGCGATTCAAATACTTTATTGGTATGAGCAGTGTACTCTGAAAAGAATGCCATCTGCGCCTGTATTGATGTTTTGCTTAAACACTATAAAAGTTGCAAGTGCATATACATTATGTGCAGATCTTTTTTTATTAGTTTGGGAAGTTGAACGGTTTTGCGTGCTTTTTCTGCTCGCTATTCTTGAGCATGTTCGCGGCAAATGTCGAACGTGTGAAGTGATAATGGTAATTTAACAGACTTGAAGTTTTAGAGTAGGAACGATCGCGTTTATCAAAACAATATCATAAATGAGCCAGTGAAATGGTTTGTGACTTACACTGCTGATGCAACTCATATTCTTTCTCATTTCTGCGAAGTTTTAACCATCATCTGAAGCTACTGCCAATTAGGAGTTGTTTTGCAATTCATTGTTCTCTATTTATGCTTCTGCAATTTTTTTTTTTTTATCTTTGCATGTCATGTTTCTTTTTTTTGGTTTATCCGTTCCACGCGTCTCGTTTTTAGCTTTTCTTCGTTTAGCCACTGTCGAGCTGCGATAAACTGCGCGATATGCTTCGCAGCTGCGGCACGACGCAAACTTGTTATGGTGGCTGGTGGTGAACACATGTTCATCACTAAAACATTCTAGTTCATCGGAAGGTCTTATGATCGAGTGCTCTTACGTACGTCTGACCGGATGTAGGTATTCTCTACTTCGATCTCGTGTTTATTCTTTTTACTTTTCCTTTATGATAACCAGCAGTGAGCAGAAAATGTTTGCGCAATCTCGACTGGTTCCTGCTTCATAGTTTGGAGACAACGCTGATGAGATACCGATGAAGGATAGACAATTTTTTGAAGCTTTAAAAAAAATTTCAGTCGAAAATTTCCACCCGCAAATTCTTATCACAACTTAGTCTATTATATTGCTGTCTCTATTCGGGAATGAGGTAGAAGGAGCGCAGTTACTTTTTTGGAAAAAAAAGAAACATGACATGCAAAGATTTTTAAAAAAAAATTGCAGAAGCATAAATACAGAACAATGAATTGCACAAACCGTAACTCCTAATTGGCAGTAGCTTTAGATGATGGTTAAAACTTCGCAGAAATGAGAAAGAATATGAGTTGCATCAGCAGTGTAAGTCACACACCATTTCACTGGCTGATTTATGATATTGTTTTGATAAACGCGATCGTTCCTACTCTGAAACTTCAAGTCTGTTAAATTACCATTATCACTTCACACGTTCGACATTTGCCGCGAACATGCTCAAGAATAGCGAGCAGAAAAAGCACGCAAAACCGTTCAACTTCCCAAACTAATAAAAAAAGATCTGCACATAATGTATATGCACTTGCAACTTTTATAGTGTTTAAGCAAAACATCAATACAGGCGCAGATGGCATTCTTTTCAGAGTACACTGCTCATACCAATAAAGCATTTGAATCGCATAAAGTTATGCCATTAATCAATCACGTTATTGGCAACGCTCAACCGTAGACATTATTTTAGGTTTGACTCACAACACTGTTAAAACATCGTTAGCCACGTTATTATAGTTGATTTGGAATGGAATGTGGTCACCTTTAATGATCTTGGAGGTATCAGCGTGTGCCATTGCCGTCGTGAAAGGGTTAAAAGGACAACAGTGTAATTTGGAATAAGAGCTCAGTGCATAAATGCCCGACTTGGTTATTGAAAGGTCATGTTTCGAGTTCTCACTACTTTTCTTTCGTCTCATACTGTTGATTTCTCAGCAGTGAATTCAGTTAAATCTAAGTTAATGATTACCGCTAAACGTCGCACTATTAAATTTGGAAGTCATTCAGTCAAGAAGATCCAAAGCTATGAGTGAACGAGTATCGACAAGTCTGGGTCATAGTATACATGTGTTTACGACGAGAGCGCTCGCTGATCGCATCATTTTATAGGCCATTAAAAAACTTGTGGATTTGCACCTTTAGTTCTCTCTTTTTTTATCACTTGCAGTCCGTGCTTTAAGTTGTTTCAATGTTTGGCTTCCGCTCTCGTGTTAAGTTGATGACGCCATTCAGCGGCTTTCTTTTTGTTATCACTGAAACGTATTCGCCACAAGAAAGAAAAGATTAATTCAGTTCCTCTCAGCAAACGTACCGCAACGTTTGATTTTCGTCGAATGGAACGAGAAGCCACATAGTCCGCTACTGTTTTTCGACATGTTTCTCTAGTATTTATTAGTTATGCGCAAAAAGCCTCGAAACAAGCCTGCTTATTGGGTAGAAGGTATCGGTGGGGGAGAGGAGATCTGATGGAGCGATGACCCGTCACAACTCAGCAAAAACATAAAAGAGCCAAAAAGCTACGCACTGTCGATGAAAAGAGCACATTGATATTGAGGTTACATTGTTGATCTCGGTGCCGAACGACTGCTACACCGAAAAGAACGAGTAGCCCAAACATGTGGATAATATAACTTGGAGCACATCTCAAGAGGCCTGTTTTCCATTATGTTGAAGTAGTTCGGCACTTCTAAGCAGGCCGTATTCGTTTTTCTATGTTTTATGGATCATGGGTGCCGGTTATAGACCAACATTGCACATTTTGTGTGCTCGGCGTGAATCCGCTTTAATGAGCAGTATGAAATCGATCCGGATAAAGGTAGGCTGTCTGAAAAAGGAGTGCGTGTATTGCATCGCCTTTGTTGTACCCAATAGGCTACAGGGCGAAAACATTTCGAATTAGCCATAACTTTCGAGTACTGGACGGAGTTTCATACATTCTTGTAGACTTGCACATTCTAACGTTGCATCTAATGAATAACGCAGATTTGGTATCTTCGCTCGGCTGATTCCCATCAGTCAGGTCTTATTGCTCCAGCTATTAAAAATAACTGCTGCTCTTCAGCGTTAGATTCATATGGGCATAGGGGGAAAGAGAAGAGTGGGTTGGATATGCAGCTTCCCATCCGAAACTGGCGTATAGACAGGACTGAACCGATGCTTGGTGCACGGCACTCGTATAATTAACGCTGGTTCTTTTCGTTCATTGAATAAGTTTTGGTTTTTGAGCGTCTTACCAGCTGGGGGCGTTGAATTCAGCGTTAAAGTCGTCAACACAATCTGATAAGTGCAACAGATTGTTCGTTACGTTCTAATTTCGAACGCAACCATCAAAGAATTAAATGCGTCACGCTTTGCTTTTGTGAATGTAGATTGGTTGCTATGCTTGGCAAGAAAGGCGTTCCTTCTCCTCCCTCATTGTTTTCGTTCGCTGAGCGAAAGCTCAAAATTGTTTTTTACTCTTATAAGACATCTTTTCGGCATCTGGCGTTCGTCCACCAGCTCAGTCTAATATGGTTGCAAAAACGTACGAGCTGCTATTGACATGAGCAACGTACCCTTTTATCCAGCTTCATTTTTTCTTTTTTCTTCACGTTCTGGTCATGGCCGAAATCATGTGTTACTGAACATGGTAGTCGTCGGCTAACCGCATTTTTTATTTCATTTCCAACCGAATCTCGCAAAGAGGGAGCCACCTCACCTAGAATGAAGTCTCCTGAAACTTTCGAGAAGACTAATAAACTCAATAAGCTGTCTCGCCCACGCCCATTCCCTTATCCGCTCTTTCAACGTACGTTCTCAAATGTAACTTCCTTACGAGTTCATAAACCTATAACCGTTGGAGTTTTATTCAGCCAATTTACCTGTTGGATGTTAAATTTTTTTTCGGGTTTCGAAGATTTTTCCGTCAGTGAATTCTATCCTACTCTAAACGGTGTTGACACACATTGATCGGTAGGAACCTTCGCCTTGAGAATCATATTTCGAGTGATATAACATTCGCGGTACAACATTAAAAAAGCCCTGTTGGTCACTGCATAATTTTTAACTTTCATTTTGGTGACTGACGAACTTAAGCTAAGAGTGACGGTGATCAGTATGTTTGAAAATGCGGATTAGGGGTGCGCGATCGCCTTCCACCTTTGGAGCGGTGGTTGTCGTAGGCGAATGGCAGTTGCATTCGTTCGAAGAATTCGCAGAAACGGTTGCTCAAGCTACCGAACTGCTTGTAATTTCGAAGTGTTGCTGGTGAAGTGACTGAACTGAACCGTCTCATCGGTTGGTAACTGTATATGACATGTTCACTGGCGCTGCTGCATCAGCGAACAACCAGAAAGGTAGTACAAAGAAGTTCAATTTGAAGCAAAATTGTTCAGACGTCATTAGCGCTAGGAAAGAGAAAAGTAAAGGAAGCAGCGGGCACTTGAATGCCGATCTTTCAGTATCACGATGAAGACTCTTATCCATACCAAATTATCTTCATAACCCTTTCATTCCATCAGAAGTCATACGCTACTGTATCCTGAAGCATTGAGCGAAACCATAGAATGAAAGCAAGAGTCATTTTAGATCACCCTTTGGCAACGCAGCTTTCAACCGTAGACATTATTTTAGGTTTGACTCACAACACTGTTAAAACATCGTTAGCCACGTTATTATAGTTGATTTGGAATGGCCGTTGGTCACCTTTAATGATCTTGGAGGTATCAGCGTGTGCCATTGCCGTCGTGAAAGGGTTAAAAGGACAACAGTGTAATTTGGAATAAGAGCTCAGTGCATAAATGCCCGACTTGGTTATTGAAAGGTCATGTTTCGAGTTCTCACTACTTTTCTTTCGTCTCATACTGTTGATTTCTCAGCAGTGAATTCAGTTAAATCTAAGTTAATGATTACCGCTAAACGTCGCACTATTAAATTTGGAAGTCATTCAGTCAAGAAGATCCAAAGCTATGAGTGAACGAGTATCGACAAGTCTGGGTCATAGTATACATGTGTTTACGACGAGAGCGCTCGCTGATCGCATCATTTTATAGGCCATTAAAAAACTTGTGGATTTGCACCTTTAGTTCTCTCTTTTTTTATCACTTGCAGTCCGTGCTTTAAGTTGTTTCAATGTTTGGCTTCCGCTCTCGTGTTAAGCTGATGACGCCATTCAGCGGCTTTTTTTTGTTATCACTGAAACGTATTCGCACACAAGAAAGCAAAGATTAATTCAGTTCCTCTCAGTAAACGTACCGCAGCGTTTGATTTTCGTCGAATGGAACGAGAAGCCACATAGTCCGCTACTGTTTTTCGACATGTTTCTCTAGTATTTATTAGTTATGCGCAAAAAGCCTCGAAACAAGCCTGCTTATTGGGTAGAAGGTATCGGTGGGGGAGAGGAGATCTGATGGAGCGATGACCCGTCACAACTCAGCAAAAACATAGAAGAGCCAAGAAGCTACACACTGTCGATGAAAAGAACACATTGATATTGAGGTTACATTGTTGATCTCGGTGCCGAACGACTGCTACACCGAAAAGAACGAGTAGCCCAAACATGTGGATAATATAACTTGGAGCACATCTCAAGAGGCCTGTTTTCCATTATTTTGAAGTAGTTCGGCATTTCTAGGCAGGCCGTATTCGTTTTTCTGTTTTATGGATCATGGGTGCCAGTTATAGACCAACATTGCACATTTTGTGTGCTCGGCGTGAATCCGCTTTAATGAGCAGTATCAAGTCGATCCGGAAAAAAGGTAGGCTGTCTGAAAAAGGAGTGCGTGTATTGCATCGCCTTTGTTGTACCCAATAGGCTACAGGGCGAAAACATTTCGAATTAGCCATAACTTTCGAGTACCGGACGGAGTTTCATACATTCTTGTAGACTTGCACATTCTAACGTTGCATCTAATGAATAACGCAGATTTCGTATCTTCGCTCGGCTGATTCCCGTCAGTCAGGTCTTATTGCTCCAGCTATTAACAATAACTGCTGCTCTTCAGCGATAGATTCATATGGGCATAGGGGGAAAGAGAAGAGTGGGTTGGATATGCAGCTTCCCATCCGAAACTGGCGTATAGACAGGACTGAACCGATGCTTGGTGCACGGCACTCGTATAATTAACGCTGGTTCTTTTCGTTCATTGAATAAGTTTTGGTTTTTGAGCGTCTTACCAGCTGGGGGCGTTGAATTCAGCGTTAAAGTCGTCAACACAATCTGATAAGTGCAACAGATTGTTCGTTACGTTCTAATTTCGAACGCAACCATCAAAGAATTAAATGGGTCACGCTTTGCTTTTGTGAATGTAGATTGGTTGCTATGCTTGGCAAGAAAGGCGTTCCTTCTCCTCCCTCATTGTTTTCGTTCGCTGAGCGAAAGCCCAAAATTGTTTATTACTCTTATAAGACATCTTTTCGGCATCTGGCGTTCGTCCAGCAGCTCAGTCTAATATGGTCGCAAAAACGTACGAGCTGCTATTGACATGAGCAACGTACCCTTTTATCCAGCTTCATTTTTCTTTTTTCTTCACGTTCTGGTCATGGCCGAAATCGTGTGTTACTGAACATGGTAGTCGTCGGCTAACCGCATTTTTTATTTCATTTCCAACCGAATCTCGCAAAGAGGGAGCCACATCACCTAGAATGAAGTCTCCTGAAACTTCCGAGAAGACTAATAAACTCGATAAGCTTTCTCGCCCACGCTCATTCCCTTATCCGCTCTTTCAACGAACGTTCTCAAATGTAACTTCCTTACGAGTTCATAAACCTATAACCGTTGGAGTTTTATTCAGCCAATTTACCTGTTGGATGTTAAATTTTTTTTCGGGTTTCGAAGATTTTTCCGTCAGTGAATTCTATCCTACTCTAAACGGTGTTGACTCACATTGATCGGTAGGAACCTTCGCCTTGAGAATCATATTTCGAGTGATATAACATTCGCGGTACAACATTAAAAAAGCAATTCCAACGCTGAAAGGATGCTGGAGCACGCTAAATTTACGTAAGGCCACTACGTCAATAATTCTCACAACTTTTTGTTCGTCATGACCCAAGATTAATTAAACAAATGGAAATACCCAAATTTCTGTCGAAGAATTTCTATTGAAAAACGCGGGGTTTGGAATATGCGATACCGCGAAGGATCTCGGGATTTTGCGCGATGCGAGCGAGACTTAGGTTTAAAATTGATAATGAGCTTATTCGAGTCGAGAAATGCAAACATTTTCTACCTCCATCGAGAATTAATTCTTCAAATGATTTGTTTAAGGCATCAGTAAACAACATGGACGAGTTGAAACCAATTCCACTTTCTTTGCCTATCATCTTTATCATCGCCAATCGATATGTATTTAATTCTGCTAAATTTTTTGTTCATTTACATGCCTTTTGTCCTCAGCTTCTTGTGCTTCATTTATGCATTGTGCTGCTGTGGTACTTCAAACTGCTTTTCTGTGCAACGCTCATAAACGATTTGAATCGACTTAAGTCTCAGATTTGAATGCTTTAAAATTTCTGAGGAGCGTCAGCGAGACGGTGGCAGATATCAATACCACCTTTCGTTCCATCGAAGTGGAATTCGTGTTTAGCAATCCAGCAGATCGTTAATATACCGTCCACCGATATGTTACTAATCATCGATTGACAAGTGAACAAGACGGTGTCACAGGGTGGAGCACAGGCTATGTTATACTCTAGAAAGAGTCCAACGAAACTGTGCCCAACAAGTCGATCGGTAGAGGAGGCGCTGACTATCGGCAATTAAGAAGTCTGGGAAGAAAGACCCTTTTTATAGAGTATAAAATTTTCTTCTTGATTTATTTCGTTGTGGCAATCTGGAAATCTGAATCGAAATAGCATTTGCCAGTTATTTTGTAGAATTATGCCAACCAATACGATAGGTGCTGCCAAAAATGCTTTAAAAGTACATCGAGGTCGATGCCGCAATGATGGAGTTGCGTCGAGCTATGTTAACACTTTTGTATTACTGTTCAATGTCTTATGTGAAGCTTTTTTGAGCGTTGAAGAAACTATCAAAAATGGCAGAATCACTTCTTCCCTAACGAAACACAGTGACATACAGGACAGATTGTGTGAGATTTCTTCAGATTTGCGCAGATGATAACGAAACATTTCTGATTTGATAATGTGATTTGGGGAAAGAAGAAAGCAGTGCTTATTTGGAGCTTAAAAATCGTTTATGCCTTACATTTGCTTTAAAAAAAAAAAGCGGTTTGCAGCGGCGCCTCGCCATCACTGTGCTCTAATCTGTTTTGTTGTGTGTGGTATCTTTGTGTTTCCCTCTTTGGACGATATGTTCCCAGCTTCTTATGCGATCCATTCAACTTTGGAATTGGTAGCGCACTGGGCGAGCAAAAAGCGAACATAATTAATCTGTGGGGATACATAAATGGGCGCACATTTGATGTTGTAATTAATTGATGCGCGTCGATCTGAATCCGATATTGACGCATTCGACTACAAACGAGCATTAAAATCCTCCGTAGTCTTCCGTATACGGGGTAGGATTCGTGTTATCAGAAATATTTTTCTTGAGAGAGCTCAGAAATCACTAATTTTTTTTTTTTTAAACATGCAAATGACTCTTTATTAGCGACGTTAGGTTCGGGCCATATTTAATTGCTTACAACTGTATCTGAATTTGTGTGTCTGTTTGTTCACTTAACGCAGTACGCCTATTTTAGTAAAGAAATTCTTGGCCTGGGTTGAAACTTTTGGAGTAACAAAATCTCATTTCCCACTAACATTGAAGAATTCCTCAAAATTCACCAGTTGTTGGCATTCAAATTTCTGCCATTGGCAAGCATTGCTATGCCCTAGTGAGCAATGATTGTGTCAATCACATCAAATCAGTGTTCACTTGATTGCTGAGACGGTGTTTGTGATGTTCACCGTATTTAAATGAAAGATTCGAACCATGTGTTCTGCATAGAATCGTATCAGATGATTTGCTTTACATAGTGACTGCAAAATCGATTCGTTTTGAGGAGAAAGCAACAATGAGAATTAACAATTGACCTGCCATTTTAGGCTTCTAACTATAAAAAGTCGTTTTCTTAAACCGAAGGAACACATTTCTTGTGTCTGAAAGCATTATAAATGTTTAGAAGTAAGGAACTGGTATACCTAGCAGAACGTGATAAACTAAGATCCTTATATGTACGCATAAGTTTCGGCAGGTGCGAAGCTGCGAGAGAGGGTACAGGGAAAGGGAGTACGTATACCTGTTCAAATGGCGCTTAGGATGTTTGGCTAGAAGCATCCAACTTTTTAACTGCGTGAACTTGTTCTATTTTTCTAACAGCCTTAACCTCACCCGTCCTGACATTTTTCATATTCACTGTTTTCTGAAGTGCTGCCAGGATCACAAAATGTTTTTTGAATTCCTTTGTATTTCGGTCTGCTTTCGTCAAAAACCGATTTATTTCCTTGAGCTCACGAGCCGTGCAATCATAGGCACTCCTTGCTCTTAGCGCCGAAGAGAAAAATATTCAGTAGACTTTTATCAGCGGGCTACCGAAATTATGTCCATTCCTTATTGTTAAAGATCTACATATGGCACATAAGGTTACGTTGGAATTGAAAACAAATGAAGTGTGAAGTGTTGAAATAGCAGGGGACGGAAAGGGCGGATAATTCATGAATGTAGTGCTTCCGGCCGTAAGGTGCTGCATTCATGAACGATTCCCGTTTTTATATGCAGCGAATAAATGGGCGAATTTAAGCTGGAAAAAAAGCCATCTCTCTCCGGAAAGAAAATATGAAACACTCGCGGCAATCTAATAATGGTTTAGGAGGAAGCGAAACGAACTCAATTGAAAAATCAATAGGTCCTCGGTTTTGGAAAGGCAAGAGGATACGCTTTGTTTGAGGCGAAAAAAAAGTGATGACCATCATTAGATAGGAAAAATGTCGTTCAATTTAGTTTGCTTCCGCTTCGATTTGCAACCCGCTTTCTTGCATGCACTTTACAAGTATTACTCGAAAGCAGTCGCTTGTTCATGCTCTCCTTAGAAATGCTTAATTTGTGCATGAATTCATGGTTAGGTAGCTGTAATAACTGCCCCATTAAAGTGATAAGATAACATCAACGTAATGCCTGCGTTTGTGACTGATAAACCTATATTTAGTCATGACTTCAAAATCATCATTCCTTAAACGAGTTGCTTAACTTACACCCGTCCTGAGTGGTTTTTGTGATAGCAGTTCCATGTGACGGATGAGTCGTTTGTTGCATTTTTGATTCATTTTTTTTTATTACTCTCTTGCACCATTTTTTTTTTCCAAAAGCATGGGTCTATCACGCCTTCTGGCAGAGCATTCACGATCGTAGAGGTTCTAAGTTTTAGTAAGTTCATTTATTTCCACACAAATCATCGAAACATGAAGTGTATAAAAACTTACATAATCGAAAATAAACTTGCGCATTTTTTTGTTACATGTTGTCGGTTAGTTGAAATGAAAGCCGTATGTGTTTCTACACGTCCGTACTACTTTTTGTAATTGAATTACTTTTATTTTACGTCTCTCTTTCAAGCAGCATCACCGGTTTCCTCCGGTTTTCTGAATTTACATCTTAGTTTTTTTTTTTTGGAAATATTTCGATGAATGAACTGGCACGCCTCAAGCAACGTCAGCTTCAAAAATGATACAGCTATAATAAATGGGTTATTTTGCTTTACGTTTGTCTTTCTGTTCTCTGTGGATCTGAATGTTTATCGATTCTTTGCATAAGGTCGAATGCATTAGCAGCCCGACCATATGGGCAGCCTCTCTTAGGCTTGTTCACGCTTATCACGCTCATGTGTGTTCTACAAAATGGGGAAAAAAATTGGAGGGTTGTGTTCGTTGTTTTGTGAGTTATGGACACCCACTTCTCCTTACTTTGAGAAGATGGAAGGGGATCTGCTATATGTAAAACTGGTACATTTCCCTTGAACGTTCTACACATTGATTTCTACAGGACGCTTCACTGCTTTTCCACCACAGTTTATAACGATAACCATTTCTCAGCACAAACACAAAGATTCACCGCAGCAGCCATGAGGTCTCTAAGGACTAATCGGACGTAATTCGCACGCTTAAGTGTCTTCAAGTAGCTGTCAGCGCATTCGGAAAAAGAATGAAAAGGGCAGCGAAATTTGCGTGGTCAGTGTTTTGCAGATTAAAAAAAGTCGAGGATTACGAAACTCTCACGACCATCGCACGAAAGCCGTTTCAAGGCGAGTTTCATCCAAAACTGCAGCTCCACGCATCGCATTAGAAGGGATGAGCAGTTCGCAGTTACACTTTGGGAATCTCCAGTTTGATTCCCGTGCCGTGTATGGTACTCG
>JPKZ01000716.1:17707-39274 GCA_000803305.1 Toxocara canis
AGTGCTTATAGCATAACGTGAAAGAAAATATATGATATCTACGTAATCTACAGAGCACAGTGAAAGACTATCGCAAGATGAAAGAAGAAAAACGGAGAAAAAAGTGTATTTCAAGAAGTTATCATGCAGAAATGATAATAAAACAACAAACTGCAGGAGAGGAAAATGAATTAAATGAGTATGAGGTGTATCACAGATGCGTGGGCACCTGACGCATGGAATGAGTGCTATAAGTCTTAGGCGGAAAGGTGATACGAAGATAGCTTGACGCGTCCATTGATAGTCAGGAGGCGATTCGCAGTTGTTAGCTTTGCTTCCGTAATCTCGTGGATGAGGGGGTGTCACGTCTATTATCCTCAGTGCGCATAGCAGGACGAACATGTTCGCCGGTGTGATGATCCAAGAGATGCCTGAAATAAATTAGGGTGATCAGGGGGTGCAAATATATTTGTGATATATGATATGCGCTAGCTTTTACGTTCATACAGAAATCTGCTGATTGGACGAATGCAAACATGGCTACATACGAAACATTACAACGAATAAACAGCGCCGTTGAGAGAGCGGTCACCAGGCTTGTTACAGCGACTTATAGCACATTTAGAGGTGTTGGAGTAAGATATGCCATAAAAATGATTAATCAGGTGAGTTTTGCGAAGGATGGAAGGCGAAGTTACAATAACACGGAATGGAATATCGTATTTGTTTATGACCCCCACCGAGTGCATCTAAAGCATACGTTGAGGCGGGTTACTGCTTTATTTGTTTACCCATTATTGAGAATAGTTTATTGGGTTTCATAATGCATAAAAGTATCTGTATAGTTTTGCTTTGATTTGAATGATTTCGAAACGGTGTTACATTCAGGTAAGTGGTTCATGCATGCAATATTCGACAGTCTTTTCAATGAACAGTGAGGAAATGCAATCTTTCAGCTGGATGATGTACTGGATGTGCTGGCAAATGTTGTTGTTATTGTTCGAGATGTATGGCCGCACTGGGCATATATATTTCAATAATTTTCTGCATTTATTTCAGTCGTTGAGTGCTCCTTGCGGCCCGAAAGTGTCGGCTCCAGTTGTTTGTCAGCCAACGTCGAACGACTTCTACTTCACCGCCTTACGTCTTGGTCATGCTAGAAGTGTGTTTTTTGATTCTTTTCAAAACCATGAATGAAAATGTTAGCATGTTTCCCTTCTTTACGACACATATGTGATGGAGTGGCAAAAGCATGCTCCAAAATAGCGTGAGTGTGAGCGCATGGTATGAATGTGGTAGCTGATAGAGTAAGACTGTGGTTGTGGGACTGGATCACTGAAACATTATTTGACATTTGGACCGGGGTGCTGGGTCATTCACTTCCCCCATCCCCCCTTCACCTTCTNCGAAGCATATAGCCCCGAGGTCTACGAAAATTCCCTACGCTGAGGAGCCATTAAACCCATCGTTGTTCAAAGGACGCCGTAGGAGGCCAGAATTTAAATCGTTAGTGTGTGGAATGTAAATGTAAGTAATGTGAAATCTGATTTTAGGTGAGGTAATGCTGCCTCTGCAGAGAGAATCTGCCATTTTCGTGGGACAGCGCGGAGGGAAATGGAAGGTTTTGAAAAGATATTTTAAGACGGGAATTTTTGTCGGACAGTGTTTTTGCACGGACGGAGAAAGTGTGCTAGTGAAACTTGAAGCACCATCAAGAGCGTTGTAAGAATTCGGTATCTTGAACGCTGTGAATTACATTAAAACAAACGAAAGAATGATGGTTGTGTGGAAGGAATGGTTTGTTTCATTGAAAAGGTAAAAAATGGAAAATGCATATAAGGGAGCCTAGCATGATTTGCGTTTTGAAAACCCACTCATGAGATTCCTTTGTTTTTCTTAAACTGCCAGCATGTAGTGAAAGTTCAAATTTCAAATGGTTCGGCCGCCAGTAGAAGTCTAGTAAGGATTCCCCTTTTTTTCTCTGCTTTAAGCACCTGATTATGCAATTCTACCTGTTACGAAATGCGCATATGTTTTCACACATGCTCGAGTGCCGATAAATCGTATTGAAACTGGCTGTAGGGGCATGGTTAGGGTGTATATCGTAGTTTCTAAGCTCCAGAATTCTGCGCATTGTGGTTCTTGAATCAAAACTGCAGGACAGACGGACACGCGCCATACGCGTTTGAGCGTAGGTATCCACGTGTCTTCACCATAAGTCGCTTCTGAAGTGCACATTTGCCGAGGCGCATCTGAAAAATCAGCTCATAGTTACAAGACTGTGAAGCCCATGAAAATGATTTCCTTGCTTCATATGCATGAAGCTTTCTTCTCCTTCTCGCAGGAGCGGCAGCGTTTCTCGTGGTGCACTTCTACTCGTGTTTTGCCTTAATCGGCTCCGCTTCTCCAGCATTTTTTAAAATGAACGATCTAACCTCATTTATAAGCGCAATCCGCTCATCTCTTATCGTTTTTTTTGTCGACGTATTTCGAAAAATTGTTCTCATTAACTACTGTTGGTCGTTTATGTAATCGTGTTGAACTTGTTTTGATCTTGCCGGATTTCATATTCTCCTTGATATCATCTTCACGTTAATTCTTGTATCCATTAAAGGGAAGCACGAAGAGGGGATTACAAATCGAACTTGGAGCCGTTGCGCGTTACGAGGGCCGAGCAAGTATCGGGGTATCCTCGACAGGAGTCAAAGATTAACTCTCACATATAGTTTCTTTGGTTAGTTTCTGTGTCATATTTTAAATAATAATCATTCATTAAGAACCTTTTGCTCTCGTCGATTGTTGGTCGAAGAGTTTGTTGCGTTTGTTACTCTCGTTATAATGCACAACCAGTTTTCGGCCCAGAATAATCTACCGTCATCTATCTAATGGCCTCTAGCTGTAGCATTTAAGCTATTTGTGCCTGCTGTGCATAAATGGAGAAGAGGAGAGAGGAAGAATTTGTTTTGTCGTTAATTGTGTATAACAAAAGTCATAATCATAATGAAGTCTGATCTGTTTTTGTTTGTCGTTTTAATTTCCCTCCACATTTTAAAGTGAGTTTTCACAATATTTTCCATTTTTCGGAGTGTCGGCACGTGAAATTCGCCATTTAATGAAGATCTAATGTCGCTCAAGTGGTCACAATTATGTCCTCACGAATCGAGAACGGTAGACAGTAAATATTGGTCCTTAGAGAAGAACGTCGAGGAGCAATATCGAATTTTTAAAAGTTAGAAAAATGGGCATTAATGCTTTTTTAAGCGATTGCTTGTTGATCACTAGAAATTTTTCTGAGTGCAAACTCGTAATTTGTGTGCTCATTTAATGTGTGCAGATTAGTTCAGAGCCCATAAGCAAGATTCAGATTTTTTTCCGGTGACCTTGCTTTTCGAATTCTGGTTGGCAGTTTGCTGTGGAGTTCGAAAGTCTTTAACGATCACTAAGAGATCTCTTCAACAGCACCATTATTGAACAATTGTTTTGGCACTTACTGGTCGAACGAATACAGATATTGACTAGCGGTGTTTCGAATGTTTGCAGAGGATGTTGAGTTGATGAGACAGCAAGATAAAGGCAGAAATTTATCGATAGCATTGATCAATGGCAAACAGGTGTCGCAGCACAACGACTATGAGTTCTTTGTTAACGAGGATGGCAAGTGGTCTTAAGGTGAGATGTGACATTCTCCTCTTATTCTGGCCAATTTAACATTACCTAATGGGACATCTGATCCAGTTATCGACGCACGAAAAGCAATTAAGTGTGAGGGACGTTTTGAAGAAAATTTGAGAATCATACAGAAATGCGCTGAGAACTTTGCATGTTTTCTTTTTTACGAAAATATTCCGTACTTTGCCTCTAGAATTTAGTTTATAGAGATGTGAAGTTCACATGCGTATCAGAGCCACTTTTTTCCCCAGCTGTTTCTAAAACTTACTGAAATGGAGGGGTTCGAAACTCACAGAATGTTTACCGACCCTGTGTCACACTCACTTAAGGGAAGAAGGCTTGCGCAAATGCGATATGCATGCCAATCCATCCGGTTGTTTCAACTTGGAAACTACAGAAGCTCGATTTATGAAAGCTGATGGGCATAATAGGAGATATGTTTGCTTCGGCCATGAAGTCGATGTGGAGTCGTAAAGGTGATGTAAAATGTTTCGAGCAACCTTGAAAGTGAAGAGTCAGGACGCGAGAAGAATGGCGGAAGTCAGCACAGTTTTTTTGCATAGCCGAAGACCAATCGATGCCTGTGATACGGGGGAATAGAACGATCCTTATAGTCGTCTTCGTGTTTATCAATCAACTTCATAAGGAGCCAAAAACTCTGCTATCGCATAAAACTTTCGTGTTAATGAATATTTTTACAAGCTGCTGAATTGCAGAGAAATGGTAGAATGCGTTTATAGCAAAATAAAACAGTGCCGATCCAGTTAAACGCTGAGTTCTTTGTTACGCGTGCTTTATCTTTTACTCCTAGTATATGAAGTCGGCTGGATTGATGACTGCAATCGCGAAAGCGAATCCACACTACCCGTCCTGTGGAAAACTAAAAAACTGTAAAGATTGAGGGGAAGGGGAAAAGAGGATGGTTTCCTTAGAAAGATAAGTATTTCTAGGATGTATGCTTAGGTTATAGCCTTGAATATGAAAGATGGTTGTAAATGATTAGTGGCTGCATTAGATCTCGTTTTCCATTTGTTAGTGGCATGATCGATATGGTAAAGCGAGCAGTTTTTTTGAGTACAACGATTTTCATTCCTTATTTTAATAGGATCTTTCACGAGGAGGGTTTAAAGCATTCTGTCTTTTTTCTCTGGCCCTCTCTCTCGCTCTTCTGCCCCCCTCCTCCCTCTCAGAAAACACCGTGCTCTCGTTCTCACCAGTTTCTTTCTGATGACGAGTTCGGGTATCCAACCTCCTAATAATGCTAGATAAACTGCCAGCACTAACTAATTGCAAATACTTTGCCCCGAAAACTCGTTTTGTTGCATGGAACGGGGATGCCATCGGCAGTCTGCTACTACCATGATCGCTTTTCAACAATCCATGTTCCCCAAAGAAAATTGCTTCATATCTGCGACTCTCTCTTATATTTCAGACGCGGAAATGGGCAGTTATTTTCAAACAACACTTCTACAAACGATTTTCTGCTTGTTATGTTCCATTAAATTTATTGATGCTTGTTTTGTGTGATCTTAGTGGACGTGAACACTTAAAATGTCCGCTCATCATACAGTTTTGTTGCTTAATTAATCATGTCAAGTCTTTAGTAAAATTGCTGTTGATTTTTTTTCGTCGAGAAAGTGTATCATATGATGAATAGGCGTCTATGGAATAAACATATTGGCGTTGTGAGTTCGCCAGGCGAGAAAGATGGGCCAAAGGGGATTCGTCCCTGAAGATTTACATAAGCTATTCTAAATGCTTTTTCTGTTCCAACTGATTGAAAAAGGTTCGTTTGTCATGTTTTATCGAGGTTACATTGGAGTTATTAAGCGCATGTCTGTGACATCTGAAAGGTAACGAGACCCAGTGATTTGAAGGGTCACCATTCCAAATCCCCATGAAGTAGGGTCAGAATGGATTAAGACAAAAAAGTAAGCAACAGGTAAGCCCGCCCATGAGAGTGCTAGGATAATCTGGTGCCAGCAGCTCCATAAATAACACAAAGATCACATAAGCATGTGGGTGTTCAGTGAAACTTACACAATCCTTATTGTTAGTTGGGAAAATAGAGAACTACTGATATGTCCTTCTGCGATCTCGAACGCTATGTTGATGGCTGGAATGGAAAATTGGCTAAACTGTTGAGTTAAGACCAGTAGTAGATACTTGACAAGTGGAGTAGTTTAGGAAGATGCGCACTGTTGGTTGTTGATGATACTTTTTTCCTCCTTACACCCAGTAGTTCTCAATTTTGAAGATGTTACTCATTTTTGCTTATTTTACAAATGATTATTGCTCGTGGAATCAAAAGGTCAAAAGCAACAAACTGTTACACTGCAGTGCGCGATAAACGATGCCCCGCAAGTTCCGCGTCATTCCAGTGTTATTTGACTGGTTGTACATCATTTCGCTTATGAAAACGCAAAATTCTTCCTGCGAAATTTTTGTCCAACCAAGTCGCCTAAAGATTGAATGTTCGCACAGTGTTGTTGTAAGGCGAAATGAAAATTAGCAAACGGCAAAATAACTCAAATCGCACGTTAATACATCCGAGCCCCACACATGATTAATACAGATTAGCGAAGTGTGAATGTTAATACATCCACGCTTCGCTCAACTGGATCTAATTTCTTGCGAGGTTTGATGTTTCAACTTTTTACACGACCTCATACTAATGTTTCTGGATATGTCGATACCAAAATGGAAACACATGAGGCAGTCAGATTTGAAAAAAAAAACTTGGGTAAACGTGATCACAAAGCTTGTTCATAATAACAACAGTTCAAATTAGTTCGATAAAAGCAGAACTAGGTTCCGTGGAGAAATTTCTTTTTTTTGCGAATGAATAATTAAACGTTTATTGCGAAGAAGTTCTGAGATGACAAGTTACACATTGTTAATCTGTATTTCGTCGACTCAACAGCGAGCGATTTTTGCTGCTTCTCGGAGGGCCGAATTTTCTTCTAAGACAAACAAGCAATTGCTAGAAATTTTGTCTTTCATGATTTAACTATGGCGAAAATTTCGAGTAGAGCTAAAAGAAATGAATGAGAAACTGGAGCGAGTTAATCGGGTCGAGAAATCACTCTTTCTTCAGCTAATTTATTTTCTCTTAGGCTTCTCGGGTTCGGTAGTTATATACGTTTGTTTTGCAGTCACCCACTTTCTTTAAAGCATTAACATTTAGATTCCTCGCATTTCTGAGATAAGCAGTACTTCGAGGATTTCTGATTCCATGAAATGCTCTAAAACCTTGTTAAAACGCTCACTTCTCTGATTGTAATGTTTTGAGTTTCTGCGTCCGCGAAGCGGCGAAACTTTGTTTAAATGCTAAGGTACTTATTTTCGTGAGGAAGGCAATTATTTAAATATTGTGCTGAAACACAAAACCGCGTCCCAAGGAACCTGCTGCCTCGTTCCTCGACTCATCCGGATTTGATGTTTTGCAGTCAGGCAAGCATTCATTTCGGATTTTTTGAAAGATTTTCATCTCTCTATATTTCTAGGTGAATGCGAATGTATTTTTTACTTAGGTGTGGGTGAGAACCGATACTTTGTCAAAAATGCCTTGTCCAACGACATGTCACCGTCCTGATCCTACCGAGGCTTGCCAGATTGCCTTGAATAGGATGGTTTATTCACGGTGGGGAACCACCGGGACCGACCTAAACATTGAATGTATGCTTGTCGGTCGTGGAGAGTTCTGAGACATTATTGTATTGTCAGTACGTATTGTCAGAACCGCGTCCGATGTTGTTTCGATATGCGTTACATTGCAATGTTTGTGAGGTGCAGGTGGGGGCTAACAAGAGAAAGTGTTTATCCTCTTGTATTCCTTTATACAATTAGAGTTTAACTCGTCGAAGCCTAAATCCTGTGGGGGAAGCAAAATCGTCGACAGCATCCTCAGCCGTCGCTGAACGTCGGACCTCGTTCACACTGATTTCGCTATCAAATAATTCACGAGGCACACCTGAAAAAGATCGTTTCAACGAACAATTTGGACTTTACAATAGCTTTTACCTATTGCATATTGCTCTTTTTTGGATGTAGCTTACTGTAAAACGTGTGTAAGCACTACATAGACTTTTTGAGACGCGATTTTCAGATTTAACAGAAGTCGGAAATAGAATGAAATGATCACGGAAAGCTGAAACATATGTGCTGAAGAGATGCTCAACTTGAAGTGTTGAAGAGAAAAAGCGAATTTGGCAGGAGTATTCTAACTCTGCCTCGGCCAATTTGTTTTTCACTCAGTCCCTTAACAGCACTCATAAACCGACCCCTCCTTCCTTTTCTCCCCCCTCCCCCCCCCGCGGCACTTTTTAGTTGTCTGCCATGCAGATAGTTCAAAATCGAAGAACACGCGCACCGTGCTTAAACCTCCTTGCGCATTTTGGCTTCCCCTCCTCTCTTCCATCCCCCCCTGTCCCCCTCCCCTCCCTTCCACCATGCCCAGTTTCATTGAGCGTTGTTTAAAGTGGCGGAAATTTAGGGATTCTGCGAACTTAGCTCGAATCTTCTTGTGAGCTGAGCAATTTCCCTTCGGAAAGGTGAGCTGCAAGAGGGGAGGAGGGGCGGGGAGGGGTGGAAGAGGGTGGTCTCTCTTCCATCCCCCCCTGTCCCCCTCCCCTCCCTTCCACCATGCCCAGTTTCATTGAGCGTTGTTTAAAGTGGCGGAAATTTAGGGATTCTGCGAACTTAGCTCGAATCTTCTTGTGAGCTGAGCAATTTCCCTTCGGAAAGGTGAGCTGCAAGAGGGGAGGAGGGGCGGGGAGGGGTGGAAGAGGGTGGTGAGGAATTTCCCTGTGTGCGTTTTTCATCATTTGTTGTGTGGTCCAACATACTGCACTCCTCTCATTACTTACTGTAATAGTTTACAAATTTACCACTTCTCGATTCCATATTCTTCGCGCTCATCACCAATGTTGTGGAAGGAAGCGATTGGCATTAACGCGTGTGAAGTGTGCAAGCAACGGCTTTAGCCTAAATCAAGGACGAACATTGGCGCGAAATTCCGCTCTATGTTCACATAAACAAAATGCAACCAACCGAACGACCTTGACGATAATTAGGAGAGAGCAACAGCAACACTCGACCGGCTCACATGCATTTAATGCTTGTTTGTAAGCGTAAAGATTAACGAAATTAGCCATATCACTTTTGGAAATCTAACATTTGGAAAGATGAGGAAAAGGATGCACTAATGGGTGGTAAATATGGTTGCTGTAATTTTGCTATTTTTTTATCAAAGGTTACTTTTACTTTTTTAAAAAGCGTGTTCTACTTTTAGCGGACGCTACTACGGCAGTAGCCATACGATGGACTGAGTAAATTCTGAGAGGATTTCCCTATAGTCAGCAAACAAAACATGAGTCGGCGACTCAAACGCACTCCATTTGTACCAAATGCGAATAACCTTTAGTGATAACAAATGGTCATTCTGTGTCCAGCTATCTACAGGGTTTGGATAAGACATGCAGAAAGCATCCATCGACCTGAAAGACGTAAGAAAAGGTCTTGTTCGAGCAGTTCTCGACGATGGGTTCTTGGTGGAGAACTGTAGTCGAACGTCAGCGCATTTGGCCTCGATTCATACGGCACGTAGTTGGAAGGTGGCAAATAGGTGTAAGCGGGAGGAAGGGATGGGTAGGTGGATGGTCGCAGCATCGTATAATATGATTAACGCAGCGGTCTTCTCACGTGTTGACATATGGGAATCTGAAAATGGTAGGATCATGAACATATTGTAACCACATCCACTGGAGGGCCGATTTCAACCGGCTAGAAAAGAAACTGGATTCGATGAGGCGTTTGTGTGGGATGGGGGAGGAGAGAGGGCTTAAATCGCTTCTTGAATTTAGTCCCCCCCCCCCCTTTCTTTTCCCATTTAGAAAGAGGCGAAATTCGAGAAACGAAGGAAGTGATCTGCATCGTATGAAGTGACATGGTGTGCTTAAAGATTAAAGTAATGACTGCATTGGGATGGCTTGTGCGAGGGACGGATACCTCACATGACGTACATCGAGAAGGCCTCATTCAAGGCAATACATTAAAACCCATATTGTAGACATGTTAAAAACGCAATAAAACGCAATTTGCTGTTTAAAAAAAAAGTGGTGTGCCTCACTCGATAATAGCTGATCGTTTGTGGAGGCACATAGACATAGCTGATCGAGTAGCTTTCACAGCACAATGAGGCAGATGCTGTGGTGCAAAACACTGACAACAACCACAACCAAAAAATCATTAACACCACTGAAAAGGTGTCAATTTATACTGCGAGTTGTGTACACAATGCTACCGTCGTTTAAAACGGAGTTCGCTTGGTCTTAAGCCATCCTCTTTGGCGGTTGATGGAATCAAAAGGTTAAAATCCTCACTCTCCGATTCTTTGAATGAACAAAAGATTTCCTGCTCAGTAATTTTTTTAAGCTGAGCGAACCCAAAGATTTCATTATTTTATGCTTACATCCATTGTCCACAACTTCCGAACAAAGTTCTGACATAGCCATCAATACCGACGAGTTGCTGCCCACATCGCCGTACGATGTGTCTCCCGTTAAACTAAGCATTTTCTACAGAGGTGTGGCTAAACTTTTAAAAAATATTCAGTCATTAGAAGAAAGCTGAAAGAGCAACAGAGCCGCACGGTAAATGCATACTGACGTACTGCGAATGAAAAAGAGCGGCCTTGAGCAGACAGCTAGCTGATCGTTATAACGCCCATCCCCAATTCCATTTCTCCGCTTTGCGAACAATCGAGCTCATAGTTGACGGCAAAACGAGCGAGGTACGGTTGTCACCGACGATCCTCGAGCGAACCATGTGCCATTACACGACTTAGTTCAATACTGCATGATCTTATTGTAAAAATACCCAATATGGAGTTAATTGATGTTGACCAACGCGGAAAGTATGTGGAGGAGGAATGACGACTAAAAATACTTGAAATGTTCGAAAATGACACAGTTTGCACCATATGGATACCATGTGCTGAAAACTGCGATCCGTGAGCTTTAAAGTACGATATGATGTGGAAAAGCTGTTTACTTCAAATGTTTACATTGACAAGGACGGATGCATTCTATTCGCTTCCTGAATCAGATCATTATTATAATAAGCTTCCGAAAATTGCCAATCAAAAAGTCGAATATATTCTAATCGTCTATATCGCAAATGTAGTCGAACAGAACCAAATTATCTGTGTCATTCGTGGATTCTTATCGTGTGGTACAGAATCCTTGTTATATTTGAATACGCAACTTCTTTATTCAAAAATATTTCGGGCGATGCAATGCGCATGTTTGATGCTATTAAAATAGCAACAATTTCTAAATCGAAAATTCATCCGAACTTCTGAAAACTTGCAGCATATGCTTTGCAGTTGGAATGGCATTATCAGTAAGGAGCTAACAAAGAACTGCGATCCAATTTGCAGTGGGGAGATTGGTAAAGGGTTTCAGCAAGAGAATTGGAAATGAGAGTGGACGAACGGAAGGAAACTAGCTGAGCGAGGACGACGGCAGCTGAAGGAAATTAGGTAAGATCAATCACAAAATGCTTCAAAGTGAGTTTATTACTTCAAATGTAAAGATCTGCCGAAATTTTATCCAAAAAAACCCAAATTCAAAAGATCCTACTTCCCTTACACACTACCTTTTCCTTTTTCCTCGAATGTTTACATTCCTTCCCCCTCCTAAAAGTTCGTAGTTACTTTATCCGAAGTAACAGGTGTCCAAATTGTTCGGATTGTTCAAATGAATTATTTAGCACCTTAGGTTTAGTGATACTGAGCAGGTGTATTGTACGGATGCAGCAAATGACGATAAAGGATTGTCACCATCACCCTGAAAGGATGCAACATGTTGGTGATAAAACTGTGCGCCTTGGAATCGCCTATGCAGACAGCGGTCACAGCGACGATGGATCACAAGCATCGAGAGGGCTGCACTTCAGCGAACTGTTTCAGACGTTCTCAATTTATCATCACCGTTCCCAATTGACACTGACTGACTTTCAGGCTTTTATGAGTAATGCAGATGATTTGTTTATTCGCACTCGAATCCCATCCGACGATTTCCAGTTTACTCATCTTCTAATGCAAAACGATTTCTTTTAAAATTTGCAGTTGCCAAAAGGCGATTAGATGATACAATGGTTTTGGACAATTGTTATTAGAGCAGTTACGAAGCAGCACAAGTGCGTTGTGGCGCTGCGCGCAGCGAGTGCTTTCTAAAGCTAGTTCGTTCTTTCGTTCTTCCGAATTCCAAACTGCAATGTTGTGATATTTACGCTTCAACAATACCAAGGTTTCACCACACGCGAATGATCTGGCCAGTTTGCTCATGAAGGCTATTTTATTGAACTGCTGAAGTAATTTTTCATTATCATGTATCACAAAATTCATGACTTTAAGGCAAATACTCATGCCCCCACTGGGTAAGAGTTGAGCGCTGTTGTGACCAAAATTCCGATCTTGAAATTCGGTTGAAGATTGCCTCTGACCTTAGCTCTCGATGAATCCCCTACGATACGGTAAGCAATCATTGAGTAGGGAGCTATACGAACTACGCAACATAAGCCACGTCGGGTTTTTTGAGAAATTGCAGTCCTGCTTGTAATTGAATTTTTTCTTCACGGTCACTTGACGGGTTATGACATAATAAAATGTAGATCGCTTTCGCTGTACTCTACCTTTAATCGGGAAACAAAGGTTCTTCACGCATTTTTGGCTGTTTTTTGCTGTTTTTGACTTTATATTGGCTCATTTCCTCTACCCCCCTCCCTCTCCTTTCAATCCTCCATGCATGGTACACCATAGTGTCACTTCCTTTTGCAAAAAAAAAATTGAAGAGACAGATTCTAAAATCGCGCATGATTACTGTTATGTATTACTTTCATTCCCTCTTTCCTTCACCTTCAAATCGGTTCCGATCTCGTAAGCGCGAATTGCTCGACCATCACCAGTTCACAACTGCAAGAATGCTAATTAAGCAAAAACATTTGCGTGTAGCTAAGTGTTTTCACTCCCGTTTTCAAACATTTTTAGAAGGAACTATACAGTTTTGACTACGATTTCGGAAAGCACATGTCATGCAAGCCCTCCTCCCTCCGTCCCTCCCCCTTAGTAGGAACTTACCAATCCTCCCCTCCCTCTTCAGTGCGATTTTAACCTTGTCCATTTAGAGTTTAACATGCCAATCGTCATTTATTGTATGTTCCAGTATGCAATGTCACGCACCACATTAGATTCAGTTCACTGCGAAGACTGAAATTGAAATCAAGTATTGCTTTAACCTGTCTTCCCTGCTGTGTAGTTTTCCATACCCACCAATATTCGACTGCTATCGTTCACGGTTATGTTTTCTTCTCCGCTGCTATATCCCCTCCGCCTGATCAGTTTTTCCCAGCAGCTCCTCCAGAAGTTTTCCAGACCGAAAGTGAGCGGTCATTCTTGTTTCAGCAACTTTAAGATATGCACAGATCCTTAATGACTGCCTGTATCGGTGTCAAGGCAAAACATGAGAAGGTTACTGGTCAGCAAGCCGCGCGGCTTGACCATTTTACGAAAGCAGGAGAAAAAATTGGTAGTATCCTGAGCGTTTTTCATTCCCAAAATTGTAACCGGAAAGAGCATTTCTTAAAACAGTGAGCGTACCCGCTCTCCTGCTAATCGCTCATTTTCGGAACCAGCAAATATTGCTGACGTCAGCAAGATTGTTGTTTAGTGTTTACCCGATATGGAAGGAAGTACATTCTAACTAATGAATGCATCCTAATTAAAGATGCAAATGACGTGCTCAAGTGGTATAATGGTATAGTCGTTACTCCATTCCCACGTTACCTGTACATCTTTTCAATCGGTCTCTTACGTTTCTTCTCTTCATTTTTGAAAATACTTGCGTTCACTTCATTTGATTAATCTATTCTTCACTTGATCATGTTACTAATAGACGAACACGCAGAGTATATGAAATAATGAGTAGTCAAACAAGTAAAATTCATGTGCCTAGCACAACGGCAACCTCACCGACTAACAGCATACAAATACAAATGCAATAAAGATGATCTATTAGAATTGTGCGACTAAATTCAAGATCCGAATAAGTATGACGATCGATAATTTCGAATGAATGTGGCAGTCTATAATTCCGAAAGAATGTAACCGTCTCACCGGTCCAAAGAATTATGTCGAAATTACCACCGCAGAAATTTTCATGTTCAAAAACTAGCATTTTTTAACTTGGCACTAACATAAACTGTTCTGATCCCGAGAAGTCCCTACCTATATCTTTACGTATTCAACAGGATATGCCTTCCAAAGAATAAGACATAAACGACCCCAAGCTCGAGCATCAGCTTGTACCGTTGCAAAACTGAATATTGTTCCCAAGAAGGTACAACAAATCCTTGCCGCCTACGCAGATGAAAAAGCACTCAAAATCCGTTACTTTGTGATGATCGGTTCCGTTGAGCAATTATGTTTCAACGTCGCAGTGCGCCGTTTCCAACGCGGTACATTACCGCTTGATATGTTTGACGCTAACACGCTTTTAAGGATCTGGAAAATCGCCACTTATCGTATTATGATACAGACGCAAACACGGCTTATGAAGAGAACAAGAAACAGTGAGGGATAGTTCTCTTGCCCCTTTGGTGGTTGCAAGAAGGACAGCTGTTGCGTTCTCAACCAAAACTACGACTCCTAGTAAATGAAAGACCTGAAATCGCCGAACGCAGTACTGGGAGATATATACTCGATAGAACTTATTATCGTTGAACAATGGACTGAAGGAATTACGACCAGAGGTCGCACGAAGTTACATATCTCCCTGCCCTAATAGAAAAAAGCAAGTTACAGCGATAAAGACACGATTTTCGACCAAAGAAGCTGCAGCAGCAGTTGACCAATTTTCGGCTTATAAGACGACGCAGTAGGAAGAGAGAAGGCTGTGCAAAGGGGAAGAAGAAAAGCGGGAAAAGAATGGATGAAAATGAGATGAAATCGTTGGCGAACGCAAATACTGGTACGGCTTTCGGCACGGAAGTCAGAATCCTTGCTTCACAGCAACGTAGAGCTAAATAGATAAGGCTTGATGCAGCCCCCAACTGGATGTCTACGTCAAAAGACCCATCATTACAACTCAGCAACACCTGTTTCGGGACGCCAACAGTTTGTTCCATTTTTGTACCTCACAATAAACAATGGAATAGATTGCGCAGTTTCAAGAAAAACGTAAAAAACTGCGTTCACCTAGGAATCTCGCCCAGTTGGACGGAATTCACTAATTAATACACTTGCATGCATGAAAATTCGTCCCGTTTGGCAGTAATTTGTATTGACCAACTGCCTGTAAGAAGATGCATATGAAATTTGGTCAGAGTTGGGCAAAAGTAACGGAGGTAATAATAGTCTTCAATATTCCTCACGGTAAACGTCGACGAAAGAATTTTTGAAAACGCTGTGTTGAAAAACATTCAATCAATCGTCCTCCTGTGCACTGCAAAAGGAAGCGGCGGTATGACCTATCTGTTCTCACGGTGCGCACCATCTTACACCGCTGCTCTTCCACTCCTCTCAAGGCCCCTCGCCCCCAAAGCACCAATTTATTTGTGACGTACACGGTAAGTTCATTCAACAGTACAACCTTCTGTTGCCATTTTTGCCGCTTCTCCTGCCATTAAACGACCGCTTATTCACCACTTACAACTGAATATTCTCTGGGCTCACCATCACCTCAAAGCATGGGAAGATAAGAACTCCGTTTTTCCATAATTAGGATGGTATAATTTGAAGATGTCATAACGTTGTTCAATCGCGAAACCAGCTGGCATAACCGCTACAAGTAAGATGTAACGCCTGAATAACAGCAAACATAACAATTCCGACTACGAAAGCATGTCGACAGTTGATGCAAACGATCTCCTCCTGATTTCGTGATCTCTCGTGGCACGTGACATGCAGCTGCTGGCCGTTTGCGCTCACGCCCATCTTTTTTTCGGTCTCTGTGACAGCGTTCCTCCAATTCTATGTGTTGGATTGCACAATAGTAAATGCATTCATTATAAGACTTACTTAGATGCTTTCCTTTCGTTCCCGCCCTTTATAGCTCGTTTTAGTTTATTGCGCTCCCTCAAATTTACTCAGTCCTCACCGTCCTTCTAAACCATTACATCTCAAAACCTTGAGACTGCTATGACGCGGCCCACATGCAACTAGCATTGGGAACATTAACGTCCCGAACAGAAACATCTTGAGCCGACATTTATAACAAAGGGTAAATTAATTAGGTTCGTGCATTTTATTAATTAATGGAAGCTTATCAGATGATCACGTCAAAGAACAACACTTTTGTACGGTTGTTTATACAGCAGATTTTTTGGCGATTACAAACGACCTTTATCATCAACCATCATTGCAGCGATGGATGCCCAACAGTACAGTGCACTTATGCACGTTGACAATAGACGCGCTTGAAGCACAAAACGATGCACCACGTAACGCAGCCTTACAACGAGCAAAATCCGTAAATAAAACAACCAAAGAAAAAGAAATAATTTAAGCAAAAATAACAAGAAATGCCACAGCAATAAACACGACCATGACTTATAATCACAATTTAAACACAAATGAGTTTACTACAAAAGTCAATTTGAATATTACAAACGTGAATGAGAAAAAAGAAAAGAAAGCAATGTTTTATGTACACAAACGAGCAGTCGAATGACTGACAACCTGACCGTGGCTAAAAGCAAGGAGTTCCGTAGTCGAAATAGCAAAGCAACTGTGATCTTAGTAGGGTGAACACAGATGTATGCCGCATGTTATCCCCATACGCTAATTGTTCCAAAAAAGCACCAAACACTTTTAGTCTCTTCGTTCTGCGAAACGCTTCCCTCACGAAAGTGCTTTTGTATTGCTAACAACAATGATCGCTAAAAATTCACCACTTAAGTGCTTGACGAAAAAAAAAGCCAATGCTTGATCGTAGTGAGGGCCGAATTTGGCGACTATTGATGTAACTAACAGAGGAAATGAACCAACGAACTGGTGAGAGTTTCGAAACCACTGCAACAAAATCGCCGGTTCAAAATGAACGTTTCCAAATTTGTGTGCTGTTTCCAATTATTTGACTATTTACTGTGCTTTCAAAACTGCCGTTAATTTCACGCAATTCCTTCTGGGTACAAATATTGCGTTCGTCAGGGGCGAGGAAAAAGGCGAGAAAAAACCTGGGTAAGAAAACTGACACTTCGAACGGAAGGTACTTTGCGTGCTGAAACGCTCGTACCGTTATTCACTTGAGTTATTATATCTACATTCGCTCAGCGCCCTTACAATACTTATTCAGGAAATCATGACAAATAAATAAAGTCACGAAACATCTTGAGTGCCAATTTGGAACAGCTACCATAACGACAACGAGTTAGAACAATCAATAAGGTCAATTCCGACGTTCAGCTATCGCCTTTCAGCACTCACCATCCATGACTACACATCACTTACTGCGAAAATGATCCGTATGGTTCACTTACTTTTGCGCGTCAAATGTCAAAACGCACGCATCTCTCACGTTGCGCATTTCGAATTCCTAGCAGCACAGTGACAGACACCGACCACTATTTATTACAAACAAATATGGCAGGCAATCTAGATTTTTAAACCTAAAATTGTTAAAGTTCCACCATGCACGTGAAAATCATTGGGATTTCCTTGTTCAAAAATCGACTAAAAGTTGCAAACACGTCCATGTAAAAATTTCGCAAGTTCATGAAAAAAAAAAAGCACTTTATTGTATGGGAGAAAACATGAGCATTAGGGACCAAAGGAAAGAACCAAGCAGCGAACACGTGGTTAAATGAGTACCGTTCACGCAAAAAAAAAAAAACGGCAGCTGTTTGATGAGGGAAAAACCAGTAAATGAACTAACTCATATTATCCTTCTTACGATTTTTGTGAAACAGACCACATTATACAAAAATAAAAGCACTTTTCCAAGTACCGTTGGTTCCCCTCCCCTGCCTTCGCCCCTCTCCTCCCAGTTCTGAACAAGCTAGGATTTCCAAACGCGCGGAAAAAGACAGTCAAGCAAACATATCATTAGCTAATGCTCCTTCTAGTGCATCTGTTTACCACATTTAATTGCACTTTCTTCAGCGCATGAAGGATTGTGCCGTAAATTACACACACATGAATAATCATATCGAAATGCCACTGTCAAAGAAATACGGAGACTGATGTCCGCAACTGAGCATAACGGTAGTGCTACCATTACCTAAGATCCTTTCCCTTCCAACACCTTCAATTTTGGTCTCTGTTCTGAATGAAAAAAAAATGTAGGCATTGGACTTGTTGTCCTATGTGGAGTGGATAACCTGATACAAGCGCCTGGCACGGCTGAACAAAAGAAGAACCGTACGCGGTGAATGAAGAGTGTAAGCGAGTGAGGGAGCAGAGAATGTAAGCAAAATAAACAATGCATCGGCACGTAAAAATCAACAATCAAAATCAATAACAACAAATTATGATCAAGAAATGAGGGGGAAGAGAACAGGCCTAGTTCATGCCTCTTCATCAAGACTCAACAAAACCACAAGAATTGTCTGCAAATGTGAAGTAAGTCGTATCTAATCATATAATCAAAGCAACCGAAAATATTTTCAAATTTCCGAAATGTTATCAAAGTTCTTTTTCTTCTCCAGAATTTAAGAACCCTATTGAAACGCTCCAATGGTATTGCAGGATGTTATATTATAGTACTAAAAAAACAATAAACTGATCACTGTCAAATCTAATAAAAAAAATAACAACAACATAAGTAAAACAGCAAATAAATGCCATCTTTACAAACATACACTGACTTTTACGGTTAAAAAAACCGCGACATCAACAAAAAGTTTAACGGCGCATGCAATTCTTTTCATATGATACAGTTTTGACGATTCCCTAATGAAAATCAGTGCGCATAACTGTGGCGTTACGATGAAACCACGCAACAAAAATAACCGATCTACTGCTGACGACGAAATGGCACACAAATGTGTAGATCTAGTAACTAAAAGAGAAATGGGTTGCGCTTCTGTGCTTTAAAGTTTATAAACACTATTTCTCAACTCCTGTATGATTTTCCATCCTTTCTTCCACATTTCGCCATATTTTTAAGGTTTTCAAACGATCTGCAAATCCTCCAAAGACCATTTGTCCTTCATACGTTGTTTAGTGATCATAAGTAAATGACCCACGACTGTCGACATACAGTGCGCTTAACAGTTGATGGTCCGGAAGAAGCGAGTCGACATCATGTGAATACGAATAACGTTGTAGGCATTGGACTTGTTGTCCTATGTGGAGTGGATAACCTGATACAAGCGCCTGGCACGGCTGAACAAAAGAAGAACCGTACGCGGTGAATGAAGAGTGTAAGCGAGTGAGGGAGCAGAGAATGTAAGCAAAATAAACAATGCATCGGCACGTAAAAATCAACAATCAAAATCAATAACAACAAATTATGATCAAGAAATGAGGGGGAAGAGAACAGGCCTAGTTCATGCCTCTTCATCAAGACTCAACAAAACCACAAGAATTGTCTGCAAATGTGAAGTAAGTCGTATCTAATCATATAATCAAAGCAACCGAAAATATTTTCAAATTTCCGAAATGTTATCAAAGTTCTTTTTCTTCTCCAGAATTTAAGAACCCTATTGAAACGCTCCAATGGTATTGCAGGATGTTATATTATAGTACTAAAAAAACAATAAACTGATCACTGTCAAATCTAATAAAAAAAATAACAACAACATAAGTAAAACAGCAAATAAATGCCATCTTTACAAACATACACTGACTTTTACGGTTAAAAAAACCGCGACATCAACAAAAAGTTTAACGGCGCATGCAATTCTTTTCATATGATACAGTTTTGACGATTCCCTAATGAAAATCAGTGCGCATAACTGTGGCGTTACGATGAAACCACGCAACAAAAATAACCGATCTACTGCTGACGACGAAATGGCACACAAATGTGTAGATCTAGTAACTAAAAGAGAAATGGGTTGCGCTTCTGTGCTTTAAAGTTTATAAACACTATTTCTCAACTCCTGTATGATTTTCCATCCTTTCTTCCACATTTCGCCATATTTTTAAGGTTTTCAAACGATCTGCAAATCCTCCAAAGACCATTTGTCCTTCATACGTTGTTTAGTGATCATAAGTAAATGACCCACGACTGTCGACATACAGTGCGCTTAACAGTTGATGGTCCGGAAGAAGCGAGTCGACATCATGTGAATACGAATAACGTCCCTTAGCGAGAACACTCGAAGGCTCATGCCACACAACCCCACATGCAATTCTCTCTCCATCTGCCAAACACCCGCACAGGGGCTCCTTCAGCCAAACACGTCTACAAATAATACTGCACAACTGTGACAGAAAAAAAATGAACTAGCTAATACAGCATGCTCTAAATTATCACCCCCGAAACGTGAACATAAATATGCAGTCACTGAATTTCTTCTCTACGTCGAACTACCTATTCCAGAGAAGAGTCGCTGCAAAGTTACGAATCTCCGCGCAAAACAAACGACCAACTCAGCGAAGCGAAAGCTTTGTTCGTTTCATTTGTCAGCACCTGGCATTGCAAAATGTAATTGGTAGATCCAAAATGCTACCATCAACGGGATCCAGATGCCCCGAGTTACGATATCTCGAACTTACGGTGACAATACTGATATGGCAAAATTGTAAAAATATTTTAAATTTCGCGCGGAAAGCAAAACGTAACGTATGCGGTACGATACGTTGGGACGTTGGTAACAATGCCGAGGTGTACGCAACTCTCGCGTTGTAAGATGTCAGTGTACAGTATTACTTCGTACTGATCAACATTCAATGGGACTCGTGGGTAGGCTAGGCCAGTTTCCGAGTTATGATATTTTCAAGTTACGACGCGGTCGTCCGTAACGCATCTTCGTCGTAACACGAGGGTTACATCTATTCACATCGGAAGAAGATCGGATAATCAATGCTTATACCAAAAACGGATATCAACTTTATCTCAAAACAGAGGTCTAACTCAAAAAAACCCATCTTAGCGATCCACCCATATCCTCTTCATTCGGGCGCGCTGAACCTGTAGCCTAATCTTATAGCAACGTGGCTACCACAACCCTTACGGCGGCATTGAAGAAATAGACTTCAACTTCCTCTCTCTTCTGCCATCGGAAGTCGGATACCACCACAGCACAATTACAGCTTGAAAATGGGGAAGCAGGCATGCTCAAATTTACCCTCAGTGCTTTATCAACTAATATGTAGCAACCTTCAAAAAACTCAACACCTGCGGGCTTTTCCGAATCTAACTCCTGCAACGCAAAAAAACGAAGGGAACATATAAAACAGAAGAGACACTCAACGTGCATGTGTTTTATCTATCAATAGCGGATGCTTACTACACTCGATATCTTCATCACCGTTTGGATTAGTGTTACTGCTAAAAATAAATTGCACGTCACTTTCCATGCTCGGAGAAGATGTTGACGTTCCTCTTCGACCAGAAAGCATGGAGAGGGAGGGAAGTATGGGGCAAGGGCGAGGGGAAGGAGGGAAGCGTTTGTATCATTTCTTCCAAAATTAAACACGCGCGGTGGCGACTGACTCTATAACTGCAATTCGTAATTACTCCGTGAAAGACATTCGTCTTACGCAAACTCATATGCTGGATTATGAACAACACACGCACACATTCCACGCTCTCTTCTCTCTCCCCCTCTAAATTAAACACGTGGCGACTGACTCTATAACTGCAATTCGTAATTACTCCGTGAAAGACATTCGTCTTACGCAAACTCATATGCTGGATTAGATTAAACACACGCACACATTCCACGCTCTCTTCTCTCTCCCCCTCCCCC
>JPKZ01000716.1:41652-70067 GCA_000803305.1 Toxocara canis
CTCCCCCCTCCTCCGCTCTCCAACGTCTCAAAATAGAATAGGTGCACAACACACATATCCGAAATTCGAAACGAACACTCAAGACAACGGAAAATCACAGATAAAAGAAAAAAGAGAGGAAGAAAAAGTGCACGTTCATACCTAAGATTTACTCACACTCCATACAGTAATAGAGTAACAACAAACAAGGACAAGTATAACGCTCGGAAATTGAGCGGTTACTGACAGTTGCGTTTCGAATATGGTTCAACGATAAAATCGAATGGACTGATGAGTAAGCGCTGATTTTATGTCCGTCCAGCTACATAAACAACGTTCAAAGAGGTGCTCAACGATATGATACTTCTATTTTCGCTTGACGATCCCATTCGGTTTTGACAAACGGTTGACTGTTATTGTGCAATTCGTAAGGAACATGCGACACCCATTTTGCTATTTCAGGCAGCCGAAGTCTTTCCAAATCGTTCAGTAGAAGTTAGTTTTCGTTAAAAATCGAAACCACACTGTGATATGTGGCGGTCTATATATGTGTCTTTTCATGATTAGGTTAATATTAGTACTCACCATCTTCCTCCGACCCGAGGTCGATGATGACTTCCTGTACACGCACTGGACTGGTAGCCTTCCGCTTTCTCGGTGCTTTCTTCTCAGGAAGAGGTGGTGGCTCGGCTATGTAGCGAGTTTCGTTCAAAGGAACCATCGTATATGGGCTTAAATCAAAAACATGTTATCACAAGGTACATCAGCAACGTAAGCACGGAATGGATGATTTTCTCCCAGTAACAAGCGGTGCTTCTAACAAAGCAGACCGAAGCTCAAACTTCTTTGTGAAAAAAACATCTTGCAAAAGCTCCCTCAGTATATTCCCTCTGAAAAATATTCATTACTTACACCTGGTCGCTCTTTCGATAAATTATATCATGAGGAAAAAATGTCAGTGGCTATCAGGTTATACTAATAGCCGCCTGGAACTGGCAGCTTTGTAAAGCAAACAACGCAAGTCTATGGATGTTAGATCATCAGCGCTTGGTAAAGCCGGAAATAGATGAGGACGGCTAATTCAATCGCATGTAATGTAATTTGTGTTAAAATATGAGCCTACCACAGCACGCGTGATAGTAAAAGCTTTCAATCCACCAGCATCATTACTGATTAAGGAAAATAAATTCACTACGTAAAAAGCAATGCTGTGTATGCGGCCAGCCAACAAACGAAACTGACATGCCAACGCTGCTTTGGCGAAAACTACTGCTTACAGACTTTCCGCAAAAAATACAAGCCAAGTTCACGTATAGCTCATGGTACATTTTATGAGCTCAGCCTCCCTTATTCGATTTTTTACCGCCAACAACGACGGAGGGAGGCCTTTCGCAAGTCACAGCTCCACTCTGACCTCGGGTCGCAACTCGAAAAATTTGAAAATTAATATTCAAATAAAGAAGAGGATGATGAAGAAAGAAAAGTCGCATTCCGATGCAACTGAAAAGTTCAGTTCGCAATGAAATGCACAACCCAGGAAGTGAAATTATGCAACGTTACGGAATTATTTTGGAATTATGAAACGTTCCTTTGTCAGCAATGTTCAAGCTGACGGATCCTGTCGAGGAACACTTTGACAAGAGCACTGCGATCCCGAACAAAGCTGGGAGAGCTACATATTAGGGTAGAGAACTTCGATGGGGAACATCTGGACCAGGAAGAAATACTCTGACGGAGCTAAAAACCGGAGAACCACATCTGACTGGGGACCGGAGCCTCTGCAGAATGCTACCGAGGAGTTAGATTATATGCAGCTCAAGAACCACTTCCTCTCTCTCCCTATCTTTCTTGATTTGAGGAGTTTGATAAGCATAAATATGTTCCGAAATGGAGCCGTGATGAAAATATTACATATACGATGAAGAATTACCTCACGTAGCGTTTCTCCTCAGTCGCAGGTCCCTTCTTGCAAAGTGACAAGAGAAGGATTTCACCATCACTTAGCGGTTTCACAAATTTACTTTCCTCGCCGTTTTTATTCTTCTTCTCGTTATTCAAACAAGTGGTGCGCCATCGCCTCTGGAAATAACAAACACAGATAGTCAAAGCGTTTAAGCAAAAATGCTAACAAGAATAGAGACGCGCTGGAAACCTTCGCACTATGGAGCGGTGGTCCACGTGACAAGGTCTAGGGAAAATATTGTGTGGCGTTCTCGGTTATACTAACGAAGAAGAGAGGATGATGCAAATGAACTGCCCCACCTTGAAACAGCTCAGCTGCGACTTACCACATACTTTCCCACGCCTTCCTCCAGGCTGTGACTGCACCACAGCACTAAAATGAAACAACTGTGCGCATGGTGAATGGCGGTAAGCCGTTCATCTTCGGCCGAGTGAAGGCTGAATCCAGCCGGGTACTGCCGCACACTGCGAAATAAAACTCAGTTAAGGACTATGTCGCAAATGGCCTATTTGACAGCAAGTTTGCTGAGTGTCACCAAATAAATGTAATATAGATCGTTCCGCAAAATCAGAAAGTCAGATTCCACTCCACAGTATAATGTTAGCGTCAAAATAATAAAATGACCACCATTCATCCCTCTTTCCAAATCGTCTCTTCAATTCCGGAAAGCGCGAGAGAGAAATGTATTTACATAAGATTTCAACAGTTATTCAATAACTATACTTCCGTCGCGATCGCACTCAGTGAATACAGTTTTCACGACAGCACAGCTTTCCAAACGATCACTTAAATTTCAGTCACGAGCTAACTGTTGGCTCTGTTCGAGTTTCTCGTCGATGGTTCAGTCCCGCACGAACAGCTTTTACTTTTACTCTTCCTACCAAGAAAGTTCGAACTTGAATCAGCTTTAAACCGCGTCGCAACGCATTGCCTTGTGGAGATATCTGCTTGCAATGAGTTGGATTTTTATCAGATTAAAAAAAACGCTCGATTTCTCTTGTAGATTACGCAACATAAATTCCATCAGTTCAAACTTTAATTTGAACTAGTGGAATTTACGTTGCGTAATCGCAGATTTTAGCTCGCAAACAACTAAAACCGACCGTCCGAACAGAAGTGACCGATCGATTAACCGATTATTTAATACCAGCAATTCTCAACAATCTATGCTGGTTCTAACCATGAGCACATCATAAAAGCGCCTTTCAGAAAACCTGGTTTTTTTTTTTAAAACTGTATCTCGCAATTAAAACATTAAGAATCACTATAGCCTATGACAACGACGATGGAAACCTTTAAATCACATTTTAATCCGCAAATGTTCCATCCATCTTCGTAGTCATCAATGCTCTCTGAATCTCTTTAATGCCAACTTTTTAAACCTGATGCCTATTATTTAAACGGCCCAAGGCCCAGGAAAAATCCCACTCAAAGCATCAAAATTTGAGCAACGGCCTATTCGACTTGGCATTAACAATTATCATGTCACCATAATGAAATGAAAATACGGGGCTTCTTTCTCATGTCGCAATAGCTGCTCACTGTCTTCCCCTCCCCTCTCACAAATACGGCAGAAAAAATGTTATTCACAAAGCACACCCAATGGGGACTTTAAATACAATTCATGAGATAAACGCTTTGGCTATTTAGTAACAATCATACGTCCTAGCTGCACACAAAAGTATAACTCACAAGCACATTTCTGAAGATTGTGTATGAGATGGGGCGTGGATCTTTGAGGGCAGGAATGTAGGAGTTGGCCTGAGGAAGACCCTCAACGATTTCGTCGAGAATTTTACGTCTCTGCGGTCCGAACGCCTTTTGCAGCTCAGGCCAACGCTTCTTCAACTCGGTTGCGATCTCCAACAGATCACGCTCACGCTTCTCCTCCAGCTCCTTACCGTCGTCGACCATTTCCTTCATCAGAAGGTCCACTTCGTTGGTCAGCTCCACGCTCGTCTCTGACTTCTTCGTCTTTTCCTTCAAACGCATTTCGACGGCTATGCAAACACTTCAAAACTACTTATAACAGACGAAAAAGAATTCTGCAGTTAGCGAGTTCAACAAAAGCCAACTTTTGCTAATTCAAAAGGAAAGTTATCCTATCGAAATTTCATGCTTCCAGTCACATACTATTTACCTCTAGTTTAATCTGATCATCGCATCATGGGAAAATTGAAACTGCGCTGAAAGATAAATAGGAATACGTGAAACACTTTCGGGAACAAACTGCTTCAATAACGGAAAAGTGTTAGTAATATCTTGGGTGAGTAATAATAGTTGATAGGTGAAAAAAATAACAAGTGAATAAAAATTCGTAATAAAAAAGTCTGGCGATCCAAAAAGGAGAGAAATTTAACGCACGCTAACGCTTTCATGCTCAACATGCGCCTCTAAAATAACTCGCAGAGCGTGAAAGAAACGTGACGTGAGTTTTAAAAACGTGTCTCAGTTCGACTGCATTAACACCCAAATAAACTTCTTCAAACAAACTTGAAATAATTTCACGAGTTGCCTCCATCGTTCACGGCACGTATCCAGTGGTGACCACTTCCAGCCATTTTGACGATACAATTTTTCGATGCGCTCCCACGCCTCCGCTGCTGCGTTGTTTTTCGAATTGAATTTCGCCATTCGGATACTCTCCCATTCACCATAAACTAACTTCACAAAATGCGCCGTTTCTGCATCGGCCTCTACAATTTTACGTCTCTGACTCTCTTACAAAAAATAAGAGATATAACGCAAGAAATAGTTCATCGTAGCTCAGGCGTGAAAAGAAACGCAGTGCGAAATCCTTAGCTGTAGACAGCAGAACAGGAAAGAATGGATAAGAGATGGAAATACGCGGGAAAAGTGCTAACTAATAATTGCCGAGTGATAATCAACTTAATTTTTCATTACCTTTTTCCCTACCTCCGCCCAGCTGACCACGGATCTGAACACCGCAACGCAGGAACTTTCAAATACTCAACACCAGTTTACTTCCACTCAGTATCCTCAAAGTCCATTCAAAGCGTCGACTATGCAAATCGAAGGAAGACTATAACTTTTTCCGAAAAACAAATTTTCCAAATGTTTGAGGTTAAAAATAAAACTCTTAATCCAACTACCCCCCTCGCATAAGCTGTTTACTGTGTTTAGAGAAAGAGCTGAAAAGCTTGAAAAAATTCGAAGAACATTTCCGGAAGGCGGTAGAAAAGAGGCATAAAAAGAGATATCACCCACCAAGTACACCCTCCGTATGCGGATACTCTCTCAACGGTTTCTCCAAAATCGCGATGTTTTTCTCGACTGCTTCGGCAGCACAGCGTGCTGCAAGCAAAGAAGCCAAGTTCGAGTTGCTTGGGCCAGCGACCAACTGGCTCAGATCTATGACGTCTGAAGTGGAAGCGCTGCCGTCACCTGAAGTTCCAGCTACACGACCTAGTAAACTCGAAACGATCGCGCCACCCTTTGATGTACTCGATTTGCCATTCGTCTTAGTGATGCTGATCTCATCCGAGCCAACATCAAAAATATTTGGTGTTGGGTCAGGTTTCTGGATGTCTACACGATTGCTCTTCTGTGAGGTGCCAGAGCCACTTGGCTCCGTTGCGTCCCTGTTCACATCACCGTCGACGAATTCCGAAACATCGTATCCCTGTAGCGCAAGCGCCATCAACTCTGACTTTTGCAAAGGTTTCGAGAACATTGGCCCTGTTTCTCGGATCTTTTCCAAATGCATCTGAAAAGAAACATGCCACATTATGCCCCTGGATTCAGACTGTCACTGCTTGTTGACACGTCAGTTTCGTCAGAAAAATGTTAAGTGAGGATACGCCAATGGTCGCTTTACAACTTCATTTGAATCGTAAAAAAGATGAAAACGTATATTTTCCGCTTCTGGCAATCTAAACTAGCCGAACAAGTCTCCCAGTACTAGTTTCTTCAATATATATGCAACTTTTTAACGTTTATCTATTAATTTAACCATATCGACTATCTATTAATAAAAGTACTCAAGTAGAACAGGCCTTGAAACACCTGCCGATTTTTAATTTTACGTGGCGGCTGTAGACGTCTATGTGAATGGGTTTTTGGAAAGCAGAAATTGAAGCTGTGACCCTGTCGGTACTACTTCAAGGTCTTTCAAGATATCTGTAATCAAGATAACGCCCGCTGAGCAACATCGTCAGCATGCGAATTCTGTTCACGAAAATGCATTCTGCCATTGCAGGTAATCATACTAAATGTAACCCGCCCCAGCTCAAGAAATGCAGGGAGCTAAACAGCAATGACTACAAACGTTTGCTTGTTGGCAGTACTTGAAGCGGTGTTCCCGACTGCTGACGTGGTGTTCCAACTCGGAATCTAGCTGAACTTTGCATAAAATAATGTCATTTCCGGCACTCTTCTGACAAGGGGGAACAAACCACAAGCCACTGCAACTTAAACGATTTCCGCTTCTCAATGTAAGACAATGCAACTTCTGAGAAATACAATGTGCAAGAAGTTGCTTTCGTAATCTTCTCTCGCTCTGTTAGTGATGAAAGTAAAAAGCACTCCATCGTGGAGAAACGTTTATATTTTACAGTGGATAAAACAGATTATAATATAAATCACCTTATATAATTGTGTTTATGGGCATCCGCTTTAGTGAACTAACTGTAGGATGACTCCGATTCTACTAATTCATTTCACTACACACATTATTTTCCATAAATAGACAGCAAAAGAAATAAAGTGATGAGCTTACTCTGGACGTGAAGAAGCATCGCCTAATATTGGCGACAAAAGCGTTCATGTCGCCACTGTTCGTGAGACTGAACATGTTCGACGCCGGTACAGCACGGGCTATAGCCTCGAAGACTGGCATCTTTAGACGTTCTACATCGAGTCCCTCGCACAAAGTGCGTACGTGGCTCATCAACTCGATCAGGTGCTGCTCTCGTCTGTCGCCGTAGTTCAGCACGTCCTGCATCATATCTTCCATGAGACGATCCAACTCGCTCTCAGGAAAACGCTTACCGGCCATTTCGAAACGCCTCTTCTTTTGCTGCAAAACATGCACACAAAAGTATATGAAACTAATATCTTCTTCAACTCTGACCTGCGTCTGTCTATATACTTCGAAAAAAACATCGTACAAGAATGTCAACTCCTGCGAGCCCGGATGACAGTGAGCCAAATCAAATTCTCTTCCTTAGACTCTTCCTACCGCCCTTCTAGTCAATCGGCTAATCTAATAAAACTTTGTTTTCAAATAAACATTGCAGAGTAAATTTTCTAAAACCTGCACCACTACAGGGGGTTGTCAACTGGAAAAAAACTAACAGGAAAAACTAAATAAACTCGGCGCGTAACATTTAGATTATTGGATACTTCGTTACCTTGTATCGCTTGGTCAAGCCACGCCAGCGCTCGCTGCAAGTACAGTAGGACTTCCAGGGCCATCCATACACTTTATACTTCTCTTCGATCCTTTCCCAAGCCTGTGCCGCAACCGGACTGTATTTGTCGTTTATATACTCCCTTATGGACGGCCATTCGTCCTTCACATTCTTTACAAAGAAAATCGTGTCCTCCAACGATTTGCGACTTGTTGTCGATGATCCCACTGAAACAGAAACGATGAAACAGCTCTCAAACTGTATTTACCAACCTGTCTGAAACTCCGATTAAGGCCACTAATAATAAAACACCTAAAACAAGCTGAGGCATTCATGACCGTCACGCCTTTGCACTCGTGCCATTGGTACCTAGAAGCGTGATGGTAACGACTCTGTGAGGATAAAATTGCTTTACTGGTGGAAATGAATTTCCCCTCAGCTGAAACTAGTTGAGAGGGTACGAAAGGAATTACATGACACATCCATGGTTTGTACTTCAGACCGCATGATGCATTCTCGAAATCAGAACGCATTTCGAAATAAGACTGTAGACTTCCCGTGCAGCATGCAGTGAATGAACAAATTCAGGAAAATCTCGAAGCTACAACGCTCTTTACATAAGCACCCTCTTCGCTCCCCCTTAAGAAGAGAGGAAAAAATTAAAATTATGAGTAATAGGCGAGAGGAAGAGGTGGGGGAGGAAGGAGAGGGGAAACAGGAGAGGTGGAGAAAGAAGAGTTGAGGAAAGCAGGACAAAGCTTTGGTATCCTTCTCCTCTCTATCTAGCACCTTTACATATTTATTTACAGAACGACACTGTTTACTACTGTTTGCAACCTCAACCTTCCTCACAACGCCTACGCCAGAAAAAAATTCAGAAGCGGAGCGCATCGCCTCAGAGAAACATTAGACCATAAAAAGTCGCTAAGAATTTCCCGCATGGAATGATTTATGAGAGGATTTCTCTGGAAATTTTGAAAGTAGGTTTAAAGCATTGGTTCAACCTCTCTACAGAAGCCGAGGCGTGTGAAGACCTCTTCACCCGCTACTACTTCCTCCCTTCCTTGAACCCTTTGCGCCACAGTTAAACCGTTCTGAAAATGCAAATATGAACAACCAGTTCTTGAGGCTTATGCATATCGGTTTCCTGTGAGAAATCGATGTTCTGCGGCTTACACGAAAGGTGGAGAGAGGAGGATTAAAGGACGCACTTTTCCTTTCGCTCTTTTCTGTCTTCACTACCTTTCGCGATAGTCTACATGTTCCTTGCAAAATCCCACTGTAGGCACCCTATCTAAATCGGCGATTTTGAGAGGAGAAGATGAGAAGATGGTGGGTGGGGGTTACATTTGCGCTCAGAAGACAAATGCAAAGTGGCACCGTCGTCGTCGACAGCCGGTGAGGAGGAGGTTTCATCGGGTTCTGGCTTAACGATGCCGTTACATATCGGACTATCACGTGAAGTGCCACTCATGTTTGCATCGTCAAACACCTCAAGCGACGCAAAAATCCTGTCCGCCTCTGATGCACTCAACGGCAACCCATACTTTTCTTCTTCTCGCGCCCTCTCCATATTCCTCTAAAAAGTACAGCCTCATAAATATGCACCTGGCCACAACGTTTACGTAATTTGTATTTCTGGCTGCTGGACGGAATAAAACAAAGCTACTCAGCAATCCTCCCAAAGATGCCGCAACAACAATTCTAGCACAAATATACAAATGAAACGCTTGCAAGGGTATATTTTGAAATATGCAGCGTAATTGGCCGCTCTCCCGAACTGTGCACAGGGTGAGTGCTCTGCTACGAGCAGCTTAGAAAATACGCGTTCTTAATGAATTTCGTTAAGGCTCTGGAAATTAAGTGAAGACTGACGACTTCATAGTCATTCATAAGCTTCCGCCGAGGAAAACTCTTAACAGTTATGACTGTGCAGTGGGAACAGTGAAGAGTAGGTGAACTAATACTAGCGACAAAGATACACACTATTTTGTTTAGGTGACACACGCTACTGATGACTGTTCCAATGATTCAATGCATTGATATTTTGCATTTTGCAGGAGATTCAATCGGCAAATTCCTCCGCTTATTCGCTACGATCAAAGTGTAGTGTGTAGTATCATATTTCGAAGTGTTCGCATTAAAAAACAACCCTGCACATACAAGCGCGAAAGCTTGCTATTTCTCCTCCCTTAATCTAAAAAAAAACAGGTTCCGCTCCCATAACACTGCCAACCGACTCGAAATAAATTTGCCTATTATGGGTTGATCTGAGCGCTGTGGTATGGTCGGGCTGGAGGAAATTGTGTGTGGCTTGTGAAGGCGATAGACTGGGCGCTTTTACGTTGACAGTGATGAGATGCTGCATACGCATTGGATGCGTCACGAACCTTCCTACGAACAACAAGGCTTATAACTGATCACACGCAGGACCATCAAGGTTCACGCGGTTCATGAAGGAATAGCAGGCGACTACAACATGGTAGAAAAAGACTACGAAGCAGATGCTGACAAAAGTAATTAGAATCATTTGCTACCAACCTGATGCGCCCCCAAATGAGTGCCACGTTTATGAATAAGCCTAACTTCAACGTCACATCAGAAAGTGCTAATTTAAAAAAAAGGTAAATGCAATTAAAGCTCTCACTCACCTTGGCCTTTGCGATAAGACCATCAACAAATTTCTTCCTTCTATTAGGTTTGCACATAACAGCCTTAAAAGGGCTTGTATCTGGCAAATCAGCTATGATATCGTCGTAGACTTGTTTTCTCCTCAGCGGAACGTTGAACGCGTGCAGCTCTTTCCAATGCTCTTTGAGTACACGCGCGAACTGCAGCGCATCGTCAGCCTCTTTCACCGGTGGTCGGCGACGTTTGCTGTCCGCACATGCACGCACATAGCCCATGATCTGGTCCATCAGCTGACTGGCTCCATTCAGAATTAACTCCCCTGTTTCATCGTCGTCCATTGTGCGTCACTCTTCTACAAGCGAAAAGTATCCTCGGCTATTTGTTCGAGCAACGAAACGAATATAACCACGCCACAATATCGTACGTACTGAGGTACAGATGGCTACATTAGCCGAATAAGCTGCTGAAACCGATGCGTCAGTTGAGGAATGCACTTTAGCAGGTGCATGTTAATGTTGTTGAACTTTTTTAAATATCACAAGGCTAGGTAATTACACAAACCGATAGACATGAACCATTCGAGGAACATCAAATAAACCTGAACCTGTTCGAGTGTGCGAATCGTTGTCCTGACTACAGCAGTTTGATCAGTGATCGGTGACACAGCAACCTAAATTCTATATGTGGCCTTGGCAAGTAAACATAGTTGTCGGTTGTAGGTATGGACGCAGCTAGACGACGGAACACTTCGAAAGCACGTACTGAATAGGAACGCGTCAACATAGATCAGCTCATCAATCCGACAGTTTCATTCTCCCAATCGCTGAGAAATATAAACTGGGAAGTAGGAGAAGTAGGCGTTTATTCCTATATACCTCACTCTTCAACCGCATCATGCGTGTGGTACCTATTAAAAATGAATTAGATTCACACTACGCAACCAGTTGACAGCAACCGCAGCGACTCAGATTTAACCATCGTTCGCAAGTGGTCCATCGTCGAATGAAATGAATGTAACGGAACGGGAACACTAATAGGATCGAAAAATGGTCAAGAAGTGGCAAGAAAGCGACTCAGCAGAGACCGCCATAAAGTTGCTTCAACAATGACGATAAGATGCAACATTAAGGCGTATAACGATTTTCATGTTCCTTTCATTTCAGAATTAAAAGCGAAAAGAGTCTGCTAAGCAGATAAATAGAGCACTGTCTCTAAGGCTCCTTTTTTGAGTTGATCTGGTCGTGAACGTGGAAAAACACGAATATAAACATCATAGTAAAGTATTCCTAGCACAAAAAATTGGCCCAACAGCACTTGAAGAAGAGATAAAGAAACAAAAATTGAGGCTGAAGTATTAATTTTCTCAGCACTGAATACAAATAAATTAAGATTCCCATGCAACAGCGGAATTCGAAAGCAGTGAATAAACACTGATCTGGCCTCATAACTGACCACAAAATACCATAAAAACGCAACTGTAAGCTCCTCTTCTATTATACAACCCCAATCTCCTAAAACATAAAAACTCCTGGAAGCTCTCCCTCGTACCCCCCTCTCCCACTCACCCCACCTCCCAAGTAATACCTCCTGTCGATTATCAACCTTTTCGTCCGGCCGGATATGCAGTTAGAAGTCCCACTCGTTCACTCCTTTTTTGATCCACTACGTATGCATTAGAACCTGTACCATACATGAATAACCTTCCATCTGTACCCCTTTGCACCTTCCCATCTATAAAAGTTTTACCCTGTCATGCCCTCCCACTCCATCCATTAAAGAACTATTTTTGTTTAGGCACTCTTGCCTGATTGAGTGGACCGTAAATATCACATTAAAAAAATTCATAGGACCTATAAGTTCTGGCACTCATAACCTAGATTTAGCAACAGGTGACTCAGAAACGCGTACATTTTCCTTTCCGAGTTACACTTTGTTCAAAACGATATGAAAAAACAAAGTTCGAAACCAGGTAAACAGTTGAACCAAAAAACGAAAAGTGCTCTCTGCGTGGCAACTAAGCTTTTCGCTAAGGAACGCATGGATATGATGTAGACGACACGATAATTTCACCTGTACTTTAAAAATGGTTTGCCCATTCCAGCGTCAACCAAACTGTGGGAACGTGAGCTTGTTCCAATATCTGAATTGGGTTCAAACTTTTGGTGAATACATTCAGGAGAAAGAAGGAACCATACGTTACGCCGATAACCGATACAAAGCCAAATCAGAAATTTCAAACGTGCCATCTGATGTAGCTATACGAACACAGCGAGGTCACGTAGAGGACACATTAGAACACATGCGGCACGGCCTGCCGCGCTAATTTTTTTCCCTTTCCACATCTCGTGTCCGTCAAGTCAGGGCCATCAACTGTATATAATAGCAGGAGACGCTTCTCTAAACTTCTGTTATTCGCCTCCTAGTTCGACGAATAATAGCCACATCTTCGCAATAACATCGAAACAAACGCCTTTACCACAACACCGTAAGCGCTCATCCAGTAATGGAAGCAACCACACGTAACGCCGCTAACAGATACAAAGCGAGGTGATGATTTTGTGTGCCAAATCAAGGCGGAGGAAAGGGGTGAATAATCAATGTCTCGCCGCAAGCACGCAATATGGAATCGACCATAACTGCAATGACGTTCGGCTAGCATGATCAAATATATGAACGTGCTAATCTGTACATGAGCAGGCCGCATAACACAAACACAGGTTTCCTTCTTTTTTTAAAATTAGAACACTTTCGATGTGCGAGACTTTGACTGGGTGAATGTACGATTACAGTCTATACAGTAAAATAGCTGTGTAGCTGCAAAACGAGGCCACAAAGTTTGGTGTTAAGGTAAAAAGATCGCAAACAAAGCATGCGATAAGTAATCGATTCCGCAAATAACTGTACCAACAGAGAGAAAACCTTAAAAGAAGCGCGCAATTTGGTGCTGAAATAGCCAATACGCAAAACGAACTCGCTGGCAAACCTACAGATGATGACAGCTTCTGCTCACGAATCGGAAACCTTAACGAATATTTTAAATTTATCGTTCATCGTCTACGATATATAGCTGTGACATGACTGTGGGCTCCATAAGGAGAGATCGAGGGAAACTTGCAGTGAAGACGCCAACTATGCTCGCAGTGTCACTAAGACGACGCATCCCCGACGAGGAAATCCCAAGTAATGATATAACGCACACCGTCCACAGGGAACAGAGAATGGAGTAGGAGGAAGGGGGAGAGGGAGGCTTGCCATGTCGAACGGGTACAAGATGGTCGCTTGGGACATCAAAATTTTCAGCAACTTCGCAGACTTCTTTCACAGACCGACCATGACCTTCAGGAAACTACACAGAAGATGTGGGCAAAACATCTCACTTCGCTTTGGAATGGTCCTCTAAGCTATCTAATTTATACAATTAAGAATTCATCGTTGCATCACTGAATTAATCGCTCCGCGGTCCACCAGTGAAAAAAAAAACTGCAAATAAGCACTCGGGCCAAGACTACGCCAAAATTCGTTATTTCTTGGGAGTCCCGATTAGTGTACTCTATGATTAGTATAACCCACCTTGACGCCATCACACTTCATGATAATTTATGCCTTTTAAGGCCAAAATTCTCTTATAAGCATGTTACTTTCTAAACTGCGCCCCTTTCAATGTATTTTCCAACTAAGCCATGCAGTAAGCAAAACAGCTAGAAATGCCGTAAAATGAACGACGACGGGAAGTCCAAAATAAGCAAAAATAATCGTACGATTCGGGCCGATGTCACTTATTACGCTCTCAATTCTACGAATGCCAACACTAACATTCAGATACTACCACCCACAAAGAATTCACTCCTGCCAATAGTTAGCAAGCTTCTTTCCACCTTCATTTACGAACCGCGGTCAAGGACATCGTTTGCAGTGCAGAACAGAACAGAACAGAACTTGGGCTCTGCTACATCATATTTTAAATCCATAAAATGATGCGAACAGTGCATAATGATAGCCGCAAAGCTGCTACCCACTGCTCTGCGGTAACCACTATGCAAAATAAGCTGACTCTAAACAGTAAGCGGTAATGCCATCATCGTCACTGCTGCTTCCTTTTAATGGTCGTAATCCTGTGAACCTTATTTTGGCTTCCTTTCCTATAAACCTACTTAAAATGTATAGATCAACCTCATAAAGTAGCAAACACTTTCTGCAAAAATCGCTGAACTTTTGCACATATGTAAGTATTCGGGTGTGCATTCCGTAAAAAGAAATCAAACGTTGGAAGAGTTTAATTGTGAATAAAGCAAAAAATAACACTTCTATATAATGTAGGAAAATTATTTTTAAAAACACTGTTTAAATGTTGTACATAATTGGGACATCATAGTCATATCGCCATTGCCGTATGTCGAAGCAACCTTTAGGAAAAATGCTTTTTTTTTTTTTTCATGAATTCCTCCACAGGAACTTCGTGAACAAATAAGTCGTAATTATTCATAGATGACAATAAAATTCATACTACAGATCAAGAGAGAGCAAACGAAAACAAACAAACTTTCATCATCAAAACATCGATCGGCGCTACTGCGCCTGCTGACTGTATACCGTGCACCGCAACTTTACGATCACACTGCGTTCCCGACGATTTAAGGTGATTTCAGCCGAGTCAGCACTAAACCGCATATGCTTGGATTAAGATATTTTTGAACGCTGAAATACATCACGCGAACTTTGCATGTGTTAAGTGCTTGGCACACTTCAAATGCGTAAAATGATGTTCAAAACAAATTATCTTGATTCAGGCATATGCTTCTCAATACGGAACCAGCCCTGGTCAGGTCAGGTATAAAAACACCTGGAGTCATGCACTTAGCGTGTGTGCTTTTCTTAAGAACTCCCTTCGTCCCTTCTGAACGAAGAACCCTCTAAAAATTTACGTCCTCAAAAAGCGTTGTGGACTGTTTGAAACCGAATGAAGCAACAAACTTCGCAAAGCACTGGAGAAGGTATATAACAAGAATATATGTAGCAAGGAATCGGATGGAAGTGTTGCTGCCAAATGAAACAACGAGCGCAGAGTACGCCGCGTTGGCATCAAGTGCTCGGTGCTGTGGTGGGCGAGAAAGGACGAGGGCTGAAAGGCCGAATAATCGGTAAGAAGGGAAGGGAAAGGGGGGAAGGGCCTGCCTCCGAACCGCGAGGCCAAACGCTCAAGTGCAGACTTTGCGAAAGGCAAGGCAGCGTTATCGATCGACGCACCGACCACACAATCTACGAGGTCGGCCGATCACTTCTGGCGCATTCCAAGTCGACAAGGCGAAAAACTAAAACTCTCCTCCGCCGCGAACACTTCTCAAACGTGACAATACTCCGCACTCCACCGATAAACCACAACATCGGCGCTTCCCTTCCCTTCCCGTCGCCATATGTTGCCTTACTGTGAGACATGCACCAACCAACCACCTTCTACTACCATCATGCGCGGCAGCGAACTGTACTTCGTCCCTTCCCTGAGGACAAAACTTTTGGTGCCAGAGCGCTACTGAAGTCCTCTTCCCTCGGTCCGAATTACGAATCCCCTTACTCTCAATTCTTAAAATTTCTCAAAAATTCCAATCGCTCCTTCCGAACGAACAGCCCTCTACAAAGTCACCCCTCCAAAAAGTGAATGAAGCAACAAACTTCGCAACGCATCGACTAACTTACAGGGGGTCAGAGGACGTCTTCACCATTAACTGATTATAGGAGGGTGAACCAAAGGTAGTTTTGCTTGGTATGTCCTTCAGTTGTTACACTGAAAATTCTGCATTACCACATCATGCATTCCGCACTGCAGCCTTTCTGCCAATGATTATTTGCACAAAAGAATTCAGTGAAGTGATGGCGATCAAAACATGACTTACACCTACAGCAACGAAAGACTGCTTTTCAAGCTTACGTATGACCCATGCAAATCGGGTTTACTACATTTGAGGATAAGGAATATGTCGCCTAAACATTTGTGCAGCCTTATGGATCGATCGATGCACCTGATTGCTTCTAAATGTTCGGTAGCTCTTCCACCTATTCAGATGGTGGCAATTCATGAAATTCAAGTTGTTTCAAATGTCGGATTAAGTCTGAGCGCGGATTTAGCACCGCTTATCACCGAGAATGAAAGATCCTTTCAGGAAGCCTGAAACTAAACAATACCGCTTACAGCTGATAATTTTGATGAGCAGATAATTAGAAGATCGGAAGTCAAGGATTTTTTTTTTGTGAATCACTTCAAGTTAAGAACACTTTCGCCATCGAAACCCCTGACGACGGAGTTTTACTGAGCGTACTACCTCCTACTTGCCCAGAGTCACAGACGATCCTTCGATCCCGTGCCAAGCCACTGTTAATTTATCAGACCGACGAAAAGATGAACGGGCAACTCATGGGCTCATAAATCCCACCGGTTACATAAAGCTCATCCGTAATAAATGTTGTTACTTGAACACCAATGTGAACCGAGCAAGCTAAACGACCACATTTATTTTTTGCTATCTAACAACTGCTTACGCAACCGAGTTCGTCCTTTGAATGAGCGTCACTCTGATTATCGATGTGAAAAATTTTCAGTGGTCGACCATGTCGGTCACTGACGCATTCCCGAAATGTGAAGGCTCATTTCAGACTCAAACCATCGACCCTCAACCATCGATGAGCACCACTTTCATAGATCTGTTCGACTGCTCACTGCATTGCTAGACAAAAGCCATCCTAACCAGCGTATATCAAAACAATAGCAAACGTATGGTGTAGAAATTTTGAAGCTAAAAAAAGCACAAAAAATTACTCCATGTGCTAAATTTGCTGCATCTCGAGCGTTTTTTATACCCATTCTAAATTTTCTCAGCATGTACCCAATTTGTCAGATTTCTTTTTTGTTGTTTGTGTTGCACCAAGCTGAAGCTTATGCAGTCACCAAAGCTAACAAACGAGTTGACATCGAAAGTGATGAAACGGAAACGCAGTAAATGCCGCATAAAACCAGTTGACGTTCAAGGAATGGAACCGCACCCCTGGACGCGGACAGTCAAGAAGTTGCCCGCCGCAGACAGCATAAAGCGAGTTCTGTGGCACTGACTGCCATACTATTCGCAGCAATGAGCTGTCAATAAAAAAAAAAAGTAAAACACCATCTTATGCCATCACATCGCACTACAATCTCGGCATCGATCTGCGCTTCTCGTTGATCAAAAGCAGCCAATCCTTCGATCCCATAGCACAGCCCTTCCCCTTGCTGCATTCTGTGCAAAAGTAAAATTCAGAATCACACGCTGACAGACAGCTGTCACTTACGCCTCAGCTTAACCAACACTGCTGCGTATTACTCACTCTATTTTCCTTATTCAAGGCCCAGATTTCTTAAAACGGTTTTTCATTAAAATAAGAAACCTGGCAGCTCATTTTGTAAGCTGGTTTAAACGTTAGTGTTTATATTTGGACTCTGATTAGTTTTTAGTTTATACACTTAGAGATAAGTAAATTCTTATTGACAATACATTTCAAAGTAAAGCTCTTATCTATCGACTTTCAAGCCATTTTCTCATTTTAAAAAAAAAAAAACGGGACGAAAAAGAAGCGAGAAACAAATGAAGAAAGAGCCGACCAAATGTCGACGCCTGAGCCATAGCCGATGTGGCAAAAGCAACAGTTCGCATCCTCCAAAACATAAGCGGTGCACTGCCGCCAAAATTTATGTTTACCACAGCAAAGAATAAAAGTGAACAAAACGAAAAACACGCTCGCAAGTTAAGCAGTGTGCAGTCATACACATGTAAATACCTGCTTGGAATTCCGAACGCTCATCATCGTCCCATTTCTAATGCAAAAAAAAAAAAAAAAAAAATTAGGGTACAGCGCGTTCGCTTATGGTTGAAATGGGCATTTTCCTCATTTTCCTTATTCTCTTCCTCCATTCCCCAGTCGCTGCATCTGCGGCTTCTTTGTTCCTTCTCTTATTCAGCTGCGTACTGCATATTCCCCGCCCCGATTGGTCGGCCTGGAATGAGGTATCTACATATATATAAGCAAATTGTGAATTCAAAAAAAAAGCAAATATGCTGAAGCTGAACCGATATGACAACAACATAATCTGAAACAGCGACACTTTATGGCTGTCTTCTGTACAACAGGATTGGCGTAAATTCCGTTATTGTATGTGAAAACACTATAGGCAATGTAAGGATGGAGTGAGTTATGGCAGATTCAACGCGACAAAAACACTAACATTTCCATGATGCAATACGCTGTTCTAAATTCGAAAAAAAAAAAGCCTAACTCCTTTGTTCTGTTCATATCCTGCGTACGACCTCGCTTTGAGCTCATCTCATACAATTCATGACTTAGCCAAATTAAACGTTTGAAGAAGCCAATAACTATCGTTTTGTCAAGCACATTTTTTGGAATCTGCAGTTCCATCACTGAAACAAACAAATCCCATAATACAACTTTCACTTAATTCAAGGATCCAACATCCAATAATGAGTGACATTCTTTACCGTCTATTCCATCGTCGCACTGGCTGATTTAGGAACATCATGAACAGCCATAACGTCGCTTTCCTCCAACCTCTTTTTTAACTGGAACGATCTAAATCCTCATTTTATTCCTCGTAATTCGTCCTCGAACTACTTTTTGGCATTTACAAATGAAATTTCCCTAAAAATTAAGACGGCCATGTTAAAAAGCTTTTCCAATCACTGCCGTCGACATACCAAACTCTTGTATACGTCGGCACTTTGATGATTTCATTTGTCAAAAATAACTAAAGGCGAAAGGACTAAAATGCCCACAACAAAAACAGTATGTAGGTCGATCGAAAAGCACTTCTTCTATGAATTATCAACGATGCCAAGAGTGCGATTGATGTATCGAACGACATTGGACAAGTCACATGGCACAAACGGTTTCAGACGTGACACATCCGCCGTTTCGAGAATCTTGACCAACTTTGCTGCCGTGGTACATACGATATGATCCAGTGCGGCAAGACGCTCGGCCAATTCCCTCTGATGATTGCCCATTAGATCCTCGTTTATCACAATAAAGGCGATCTTCGATAGCCGAAGAGCCTCTAAGCACGTACCCGCTCCTGAAAGTCCATCTTAATCATTACGTGTCTGTGTCCCCCAAACTTTTTCAGCATACATGCACAAAGTTGAGGTCTCCCGCTCCCAAATAAGGAAACATACGCGCCACCGCAATTCAACCCTTCCGCAAAATAGCTATCTGTGCATACTTTACAAACTTCGGCTATTGCAAATCAGCCATCAGCATTCGCTACCTTATTTCTTTCATTACCCATACAACTCTAATGTTTTCAGAAAAAAAAAAAAAAAAAAAAAAATTAGGGTACAGCGCGTTCGCTTATGGTTGAAATGGGCATTTTCCTCATTTTCCTTATTCTCTTCCTCCATTCCCCAGTCGCTGCATCTGCGGCTTCTTTGTTCCTTCTCTTATTCAGCTGCGTACTGCATATTCCCCGCCCCGATTGGTCGGCCTGGAATGAGGTATCTACATATATATAAGCAAATTGTGAATTCAAAAAAAAAGCAAATATGCTGAAGCTGAACCGATATGACAACAACATAATCTGAAACAGCGACACTTTATGGCTGTCTTCTGTACAACAGGATTGGCGTAAATTCCGTTATTGTATGTGAAAACACTATAGGCAATGTAAGGATGGAGTGAGTTATGGCAGATTCAACGCGACAAAAACACTAACATTTCCATGATGCAATACGCTGTTCTAAATTCGAAAAAAAAAAAGCCTAACTCCTTTGTTCTGTTCATATCCTGCGTACGACCTCGCTTTGAGCTCATCTCATACAATTCATGACTTAGCCAAATTAAACGTTTGAAGAAGCCAATAACTATCGTTTTGTCAAGCACATTTTTTGGAATCTGCAGTTCCATCACTGAAACAAACAAATCCCATAATACAACTTTCACTTAATTCAAGGATCCAACATCCAATAATGAGTGACATTCTTTACCGTCTATTCCATCGTCGCACTGGCTGATTTAGGAACATCATGAACAGCCATAACGTCGCTTTCCTCCAACCTCTTTTTTAACTGGAACGATCTAAATCCTCATTTTATTCCTCGTAATTCGTCCTCGAACTACTTTTTGGCATTTACAAATGAAATTTCCCTAAAAATTAAGACGGCCATGTTAAAAAGCTTTTCCAATCACTGCCGTCGACATACCAAACTCTTGTATACGTCGGCACTTTGATGATTTCATTTGTCAAAAATAACTAAAGGCGAAAGGACTAAAATGCCCACAACAAAAACAGTATGTAGGTCGATCGAAAAGCACTTCTTCTATGAATTATCAACGATGCCAAGAGTGCGATTGATGTATCGAACGACATTGGACAAGTCACATGGCACAAACGGTTTCAGACGTGACACATCCGCCGTTTCGAGAATCTTGACCAACTTTGCTGCCGTGGTACATACGATATGATCCAGTGCGGCAAGACGCTCGGCCAATTCCCTCTGATGATTGCCCATTAGATCCTCGTTTATCACAATAAAGGCGATCTTCGATAGCCGAAGAGCCTCTAAGCACGTACCCGCTCCTGAAAGTCCATCTTAATCATTACGTGTCTGTGTCCCCCAAACTTTTTCAGCATACATGCACAAAGTTGAGGTCTCCCGCTCCCAAATAAGGAAACATACGCGCCACCGCAATTCAACCCTTCCGCAAAATAGCTATCTGTGCATACTTTACAAACTTCGGCTATTGCAAATCAGCCATCAGCATTCGCTACCTTATTTCTTTCATTACCCATACAACTCTAATGTTTTCAGGAAGTGCACGATCATGTGTTCACCACAAGTCACAAGATAATTCCTTAGAAAACAAGCGGCTCACTGCTCAAGTTACGGTGGTGATATCCTTATTACGCTAAATTATGAGCCTGGAAATACTTCTATGGTCAGGACAATCGAAAATTTTTGAGAACATTCGAGCGTTCTCAGTTTGAACGAGAAATTGAGTATTCAGGCAACATCCATTATCTGCAACTTCTATCATTCGCTGCTCAGACAGCTCTGCGATAGACTGCAAGGTGAACCCTTGAACGCTCGCCATAAGATTCTAAAATCGCTCACAAAAACTTCCTCAGAGTCTGACTACTGATCCGAATAAAGCGGTAATAAAATTAAAAACACAGGAGAGATTGATGATGAACGGTGAGCGGACATATTATGTTTGATTGACATGGGCTTGCAATTGCTGGTTTGCTTTGCCGTACCTCACCGAGATAATAAAATATTGTTAAAACTCGGAATACAAGCCCCTCATCTTATAAAACCAGGATCTGGCAATAGGCCTTTACAACAAGAAATTTTCGAGAAAAAAAAAAGAACAAACCAGCATGACCGACAATGATATCAGCATTTTGCATATCTTCGAGGATGTCATCCTTAAAGCGATAGAAGTGAACAGAGATTCCATGCAGAACCGCCGTCACGTCGCTTTGCTGACAGCCAGGTGGTCGATATTGGCCTGCGCCTGTTTGAATGACCATGGAAGAGATACCACGCTTTCGCAATGCACCGATCGCCTCGTTGGAACACACAGTCGCAATGAGCGCATCAAATTGAGTGCTACCGACCGTCACAAAACAACTCATCTGCAGGACAACAGCAGCTGATAAATCTCAGCATCATGATTCTGTCAGCGCTTAGCGATTTGGTCTACAGCATATCACGGTGTATCAATAAATGGAAAGGAGCTGTTTCTACGTTGACGTAGGTACATGCGATGCACAGCACTGAGTTTACACGTTAAGTAAAATCCACCTTGATCAAAACTTGAAAAAGCTTTAGTGCTAAGGCAAATCAGTAACAACAAACTATGCAAAAGTTTGTTCAAACAATGAGGAAACGCGGCCTTCATTCAGCTAACTGGAAAACACAGCTAACCTTATTTTAATATCGAAGAAGCTGACCCACTGCTAGCCTCAACCAGTTATCCTTCTTCGCCTCTTCCAGTCGCTCCTTTATCAGCTGCACTCGCTTCTTATGATTCTCTTAAAAGTGCGATTCATGATCTGCCGAGAAACGCGATCGCTTATACGTTTGGACCATGGCCGCGCTTCAAGGCAGGAATTTCATGGACTCGACAGCAAACGTCTGCATCGTCTAGAAGAAAATGAAAGAAAAGTGCATCGATTCTGCTGAGCTCTACCTCCCTTCCCAATTCTGCTGAGCTCTACCTCCCTTCCCAACCGCTCCTTTTTGATTCCATAATATGTAGCTGCATTCGTATAAATCCCACTGCAACGTGCCTTGTCATGTTTAGACGACAGAGTGCCCTACACTGAACCCTCTGCTGGTATTTTTTCGCGTAATAGCGTTCATACCACATTTACAAAAATTTCCAAGGCATACAATCTTAAACGAATAAGTTCAGTAAAACTCAATTAGGAAAACCATAAAGTCCACCTCATAGAAAATGCCGCTGCAAGTTTCAAAGACGATGAACCGAACCTAGCTCACGACTTTTGGAATCCAAAAATGAAAGCTGTGGCGCATAATTTGAAAAAAAAAAAGAATTTAAAAAAGAAAACATTGCTTCCTTCCACCCCCCTCTCCCCTCACCCGTCTCCCGCTGCACTAAAAAGGCTTTCAGCGTCGACAATAATAACGTCGTAGTCTTGTGCAAGACCGTCTGTGCAGTGAATACGTGCAGAACCAGTGATGCATTTCCACTAACACGCATAATTTGAAAAAAAAAAAAGAATTTAAAAAAGAAAACATTGCTTCCTTCCACCCCCCTCTCCCCTCACCCGTCTCCCGCTGCACTAAAAAGGCTTTCAGCGTCGACAATAATAACGTCGTAGTCTTGTGCAAGACCGTCTGTGCAGTGAATACGTGCAGAACCAGTGATGCATTTCCACTAACATCATTAAAAAACTAAAAATAGAAAAATGATTTTATGCTGTCGTCCACCTAATTTCGAAAACATCAGATTTGTCGTACACTCGCTACTTAAACTTGTATGCAAATTTCCGGCAACTTTTCTAAGCCAAAAGTCCTAAGAGAATTCCTGATAATCTTCATTAGCCTTTTAATGAAATACGACCGCTACAAGCAGAATTGCAGAGGGTGACGGGTCGAAGAAACACGATAAATTATGTCACCAAACATGAAAAATTTATAGGCAGTTTGGGGAATGCCTCAATAAATACCACTAGTAAAGAACGGAGACGCTATAGTTCCATTTACGTCTTGTCCACTGATGGGTAATCGTTCAGCATAATCTCATACTTCGTACGTTTCATTCGAATGCTAGTCAAAATACCTTTCAAGTACAGTTTGTAATCTATACTATCCTCTGTATCACTGTTCCAATCAATGTAAAGTTCCATATTTGCTTCAAATGGAAAACGATTTTGCAGGTTTAAAGGGAAAGGACTTTAGCGTACCGTTGGCTCTTAACGGATGCGTTTGTCTGTTTCCTGGATGATCGATACCAGCTGGTATATAAATCAAACCACACGTAAATCTGTCGCAGAACCTCCAGGCGAAGCTTCCTCTTTAAAGAGGCCTCTTCCCTCAAAGGTGTGTTCGAGAAAAGGATCCACTGCGAAACAATTTACAAATCATTTTATGACCATAATTAAACTCCCTCTGGAACATGAACAGTATGAGCCCAAGGGCTTTTGTCAAAGGTTGTACGGCATATCATATTTAACCGCGGACAGCCTTGAAGGAGCAATTTTAAAATAGCCAGCTCACTTGGCTCTAAACTATTAACTGATACTTTTTTACAATTAAAATGGCATAAGTTACCTTCTTCAAATTCCTCCTTAAAGTTCTTCAACTCTTCGTAGAAAGACGACTCCCAGAAGATTCGTTCAGTGAGATCTGTAATAACAGCAACTATAAAAGATACTATTCCACCCATTCAATTCCAATTAGGAGCACCTCCTCATCTCCCAAGCCCTCTAACTGCGCAGAGGATTTGCACAGATCATTGGTAGATTCGAGGAAAAAGCGCAAGTGCAAAGTAAACAGGAATAAGATGAAGAATTTCGCTCCTTGCGCACAATGTCATGGTAATTTTCAGCTACAAAACTGCATGGAACATGGACGGCCTGAATTACTCTGCTCCTACGGCCTTAACTGCTCAAAAGACAGGCTTGCAAGCGCAAGAAAAATATCCAGAACTGAATATGCTTTGCCGATCTATGATCTGGCTGAGTTAGCCTACGTTATGCTAAACAATTCCGGCAGCGATCAAGCAGGAGTACTCTCTGCATTCACCTAATTGTTGCTTATTTATTCATCCCGATGGGATGTTTGTATCGGCTCTATGAATAGCCCTTTCCGTTGTGAATTACTGCATTTGGTGATATGAAAAAAGTAGCTTTGAAATTCGGTCCCAGGAAGCCGCCTTACGTATAGGATGCACGATGCCACTCGTGCACTTTAGGTTTCTCTTAGCGCCAAAACCAAAGAGTATCAGGTACGATGCCCGCTTCTGGTTTACCCTATAATGCATTTATAATCCGTAATGCTTGCAACTCAGTTTAGTTTGCCCACCATAAGTGATCTCCCAGACTATTTTCACGCTGACGGTGAAACAAAAAACCTTGGCTGCACTAGTGTCAGCATTAGATGTTATTCAAATCGGTGGCCGAGGAAAACCTCTATTTCACTCTCCACACTCGGTCTGAGAAACCAAATTTTAATATGGGCGTCAAACAAGGAAATATTACGTGAATCATGCATGCCAGTTCAACTTATGCACGGTATACCATTCACCATCATCGCTAAATAAGACGAAGACCAGACAGCACCGAGAAATATGAGCAAAGCAGAAGCAAAACGGAAAGAAAAAAAAGATTCTACCGGAAACGATTCTATGCGAAAGTTAGTTTGCCGCTCGTACTGATTTAGCTGAAGCTAAAATTGCAAGCCGCCTAACATGTCGGTAGAATATGGTTACCTCATTTCTCTACCGTGATTGTATTGTTGAGTTAAGCTATCGGTCGAAACAACACATCAAGTACAAAACAAAGCCCTACTCCACAGCTTTCGATGACCACTTTTAATAAATTTTCGAGCATCAAAGACGACAGTATGACAGCAATTATTTGGCTTACTTTTACTCACTTCTAAGAAAGTGACAATCATCCTTCAACATTAATGAGCAAATTCGGTTTCTTTTCTTTAGAAGAAGGTCACCCAAAATTAGCCAATTATGAGATAACAAATTGAAAATCGGCTCAAACGAAAGTCCAAAAAAATGCTAATACCGTTGGCAATCGGCTCGCTTCCATTTTGGTTGCTTCTTAGAGCTCAAAACATAGAACAGTTTTACATGCAGCAACGATTTTAACTCTCTGGCAGCTTCGCTCATTAAGAAACTCGTAAGAGGGTGGTACTGAACGCATCATTCCTTCCCTTCACGTTTCTAATCGATTCAAGAAAAGCACCACCACAACCGAAATTTCCATCACTTCTATCCTCTCAACAATTTTTTTCGCAAGAGTTTAACCACGCCGATAAACCTTTTCTAAACCAATCGCCAGCAAGTGCAAATCAATAACCTTTTGGGGGTTTCGTCTGCTTGGGTGATAGAAGCAATGAAGTTCGAGTTGTCACGCGGTCACTGCTGAATCTGCTGAATAAGTGGTCGTTCATCGAGAAGTCACACGCTCGTTCACCGATAACGCTCTTTCGACTGCGACTTCCTGCACGCACCACAACGTTTCACGTCCAAGCGGTAAACACCTTATGCCAGTGATTGAAATCAAGTCTGAGATCAATCAACGACTAACAACAGATGGCACTCATGCAGTTTGAGTTTCCCTACCCAACCACCTAAAATCTCGCCATGTGAACAAGCCTCTTTTTACACTGCATCTACGCGTTGTAAACGGTGTTTTAAATTCCTGCTGTATTTACTGAAATCTGCACAACAACACGGTAACCGTAAACTGCCAACATGCACTGGAGCAATTCTTGATGCCATTAAGTTTAAAATGAATCCTCCTCCACACAGCCATCTCTTCTCTTCTTGCGGGCTCCAGGAAAACCGTATGTGCCCCCCTTTCTGATATATCGTCTGATATTTTTTCGATTGAAAAGAAAGCATATAGAAGTCGTCAGACATCGCTCGTAAATACCGTCAGCTGTTTTTGCAAAACCGGATAGCCCTTACGCAGAAAATTTCAGAAATTCACCGCTAGCAGTAACTGTGAAAGAACATCGGACGACATGAGCGATGAAAGCGTTCTGTGCGAAATAGACGCCTCTGGCATTAAATGAAATGTGCTTTTGCGGATCAAATGGAATCGTTTTGCGAACTGCAATCTGCCTAACTTATTTGCGGTATTCCCATAAGTCAGTGTGGTCGGAAAGCGTCCTTAAAACCGCCACAAACTATCTGATCTCTACTGAAAGAGAAAATCGTCATCTGCAAAAACCCAATCATTTCATATGAAAATAGCCTCAAACTACCTAAAAAGATTGAAGATGTCATGGCAGTCAACAAAGGTAGACTGAAAACTAGTTCTGTTTGCGAATGACGTGCAACTATTGTAGCAAAAAAAAAGCGTTCCAAACGAACTGCCAGTGATAAAGTATGTCGCCTCACATTTTCTTAAACCGAGAAGCACAAAGAACCGATTTGTATGAAAAGTCCTCTTCAAAATAGCGGTGGGTAGGTGTTGCTTCTACCAACAAAAGGTTAAGGTTGGTCCAGACCTGAAGTTGTCAAAAGATAACGAACACATAAGAGTGGAGAATGGTGCTATGAACTTGGGCATTTTTCTTTGTCAGCAGCTAACATATGAAAGGTACATTTAGCAATGATATCAAACCACTGTTCCGTTACCTCCTACCAGTTATGCGCTATTCGACTTCTTTCTGAAGCATAAGCCCCGTTGCCATTTAACAGCTCTGCGTATCAGAAATTTGAATTGTTGTCCTTGCAAGAGTTAGTGCACATTATAAAGACCTATCAGTCCTTCAACGATTACTAAATTATGGTACTCGAATCATATGTCAGAGAAAAAAAATTAGGAAAAAAATAGAAGACCTTACGGTCAGACGCTGCCGCAATGAGACTGATCACGTAGCGGTAATGTTTCAAAAATTGGTAAAACAGATCGTCAACGAGCAGTCAAGCTACTTTCCTAACAGTACAATTACTGCACTTATCAATGACCGTACCAGAATAACCAACTATGCATGTGAAACTTGAAGATAAGTATGAGGTAGACAACGATAACGTGCCACCATGTGAAACAGCTGCTCAGTGACCCACCTTATCCTCAGCAAGCACCCATATGATTAGCGAAATTTGTAGTGTGACATTCAGGCAAACCGTTGCATACTGTTTCTTGTTGATCAGATAATAATCAATGTAAGGGAAACAATCAATGATGGAAAACACACGGTGTGATGAAAACGCTAAAGAAAATCTACATACGTCTACGACATTATGAAGCGCGTTTGCGCGTGTTCAGCATGGAGCAGCGATCAACCTCATTAAATGATGGGTGATTATACATGCAAGCCATCCTCAGTGCAACAACTACAGCTTTTCATCTATGCGAGTAGGTAGTGATCGTTTCGTTCAACTGGTTGCTAACTTCACGTGCTTCTTTTGGGGCACAAAAAAACTACACGAACACATGGTTCGTTTCTGTGGCAATCGATACTCTTCACGCATAAACTTATTAGAACTTTTTGGCTTTTCTTATATGAATGTTAAGAAAACTGCATTAAGCTTTCCAATTAATGAATAAAAAGCAAGTGAAACATAATGGTCCAGAACTTACTACAAAGTGACTGATTAATTTAGTATGAAGATGGCTAGAAATTCGACGTATTCGAAAAAAAAGCGGAAACAACGGCCCTAACACACGGTTCGCCAATAACACTGCTCTACACCAGATAATTTCAATGAATGAAAGCACATCTACTTTATGATTTCAAATTTTTGGCGAGTTCTTCAAAGATCGTAAAATTTTTGGCAGCCTTTTGATGCCGCTAAAAATCGATGGGGGATTATTCGATGAAGGCCGATGGGATGATAGATGGTGCAAGACAAATTGTTTTCGAAGCAGAAATTTTACCTATAATACTCGAATTTCAGCTCTGAGTTACGAAAAATGAAAATGACAATATCGTTTACCCAATGTAAAATAGTCCCCTTAGCTGGAAGCCACAGTCCGAAAAAACAAAACGATGAACCCAAACGTCATTATATCCCCGGCACATTATCTTAAAGCTTACTGTGACCGCTAAAAGGTATGCCGGCCGGCTTTTCCAGGACCGAATTAACTCGAAATCGCTTTATTTCCCATACCCGGTTTGACCACTCTGTTCACATTAATGTCCGAAACAGTGAAAAATTGCATACCATCATACCACTTCTAACGACATCAACACTGCCTTTACCAAAATATAACACAA
>JPKZ01000716.1:79310-91583 GCA_000803305.1 Toxocara canis
GGGGAGGGGAGGGGAGGGGAGGGGAAGGAAAAGGAACCGTGGAGAAGTTTCAAACTTCGGAGGGTTTTGGGGGGAAGGCTGCACTAAAATTAGGAGACAAACTAAAAAAGCAGCTGGGTATCGAGTGCGAAAGTTAAAAACCGGAGAGAGAAGTGCGGGGGGAAAGAAGGAAAGGAATGGGGAACGATCACACTGTGTAATATCATCCTCCGTTACAGGATATCATCTCTTCAATGATCCAGCTGGCACAGGGCAAGGTTACAAGATAAAGAAGGGAAAACTTGTACGGAAAAATGTAAAGAGGATGAAAAAAATAACATGCTGAAAAACTGGTAAGAAATGGAGAACGCAAACGTACTTTAATTTGAAAATCGCCCAATTCCAGCGCAGACATAACCTCGTCAATCACCTTTAGACATTCTGCCTCCGGAAGCATAGCATCGTATTGTCCGGCGATATCGAAATCCTTTAAAAAAAAATTGCAAATTTGTGAGCATTTCGCATAACAAACTGCTTAAACGTTTCAAACAGCCTTACCCTTCCACCATAGGCACATCGCGAAAAAGAATTAAGCAGTACAATAGAGGATACTTTGAGAGTTCAATTAAAGTAAATGCGTAATGACCCTGAGATGGCAGTGGGGACCCGAGAAAAAACTCTACAAAAGAAACCGTTCGAAGTAAATATAGCGCAGAAAAGTACAAGAACTACTTTCATAGTGGAGTATATACAGATCTAATCACATAGTTGTATAGTATATAACTGACTCAGGAGAGGTGTGATATAAAAAAGAACAAGTACGCTTTAGCTGCGACTTTAAAAAACTGTGCCAGGTTAATTTAAGAAAGAATGGCATAAAAAGTATCACTGAGTGTAAATTTACGACGGAACTTTTTCGACCGGTTCTTAAACGGATATTGACAGTACGCGGAGCCCTAAATAGATCCAGCAAGCTCAAGATCAAACACCAGCTCACTCTGTTCAACGAGTGTTTTTCATCTCGTTTCAACTCTCCTACTGCGCTAGTTGACGAACTAATGACCTCGCTGTGAAAGCCACTAGCTTGGGTACATAAGAAAAACTGCCCGCGCGTCCCAACTACAAACTGTGTGTTCCTGTTGCTACACATGAAGACTGAGAAAGAGAAATACCACAGAGTTTCTTATTTTTAAGCATCTACTATCTTTCGCAGACGTCGATGCAAAGGACACACACCATATAAACACGAAAACAGAAAGCCGCAACGCTACAATCTCTACTCTGGATTTTCACATATTCGCTTACACCTCTGTTTGCGCATTAGTGCGCGACATCTGCTTTCAGTTGCGTCGGTTTTGCAACCAAGTTTTGCTTTTGTCCGACTTTTTTTCCTCCTTTTCCCTTTCAAAGCTATTTTGCCCACAATTCCGGAGCCAGCTGCGACCTCAGCCCAAGAGATTACACTATGTCCTTCCTTACCTTCGTCCCCTCCCCCTACCCACCGTCCGACATTTGAGGAGGAAGGGGAAGTGGTAGTAAATATGCGGTAAAAAAACTAACACATTGGAAAAATTCTCGATAACGGCCCCTCGTCATGACTGGCTGATCGCGTCGATATACTTTCGCTATATGATAGCGCTTGATATTGGTCACCTTGTTCATCGCCAGATAACGAGCGAACGGTACCTATAAGCACGGTCAATGCCTCTTGCTGTCGTTCTCAAATGGAGATAAATGTCCAAAAAAAAAAAAAAGAGAAATCTATACTGCCCCACGGAACAAAAAAAAAACATCATAAAGCCTAAAAAATCCGCGTCCTACTACGAAAGAATGGCTTGCATCTAACTACATTGACCCTATTAACAATTTATATCCTCGCAGCTAAGCATGACTAAGTACTTTTCATAATCAAAAAAAAAAAATCCGCAATCCATATCCCCTAAAAATCCAATAAACATAGAGGACAATTTTCACAGCTACTGAGAAAATACTTGATATGTCTGCCGCACCAATTTATAATGCCATCCGGTAGGGCAAAAATTCAGTTACAAATGTGCCACTCGCCTTGTTTTGTTCGATTGCCGATATCAGAAGGATGGTCTGAGTATCTTAAATGATTTCCGGATATGATGCAAGCAAAGCGAAACGGGAGACTCGTTCAGTATTATTTGAATGAATTATTTTCTAACCAAAGAATGAAATAACTTCCATCGCGCCCTATAAAATTAAATAATTTCACTAGACTCATTAGCCATTGTCATCAACAACAACCACACAGACAACATTGAAAGAATTAATGAGCACTGCGAAAACGAACATGCGACTTTCATGGGTTCTTTTCAAACTATTGTTACTAAACCTTTCAACAGGAGCATAAACAAGTAAGTATTTCAATCATTTTTCCAGTCAATCCTTTCACAGCTCTAAAAAAACAAATTTTGAACAACTATGACCGTGAGATCGTAGCGTAAGCTAAGTAGCTCGCCTCCTTGATCAGCCAAATCAAAAATCAGCTTGCCACCCTCCTCTCCGTACTTGCCCATGAGTACATCCCTCAGTTCGAACACTGGCGTATCGATTGTTTCTGCACCATGCCGCTTAAAGCTATCCGTAACGATGCGCAAGACTTTCTCACGTATAGCCATCGCCCTCGGTCCATAATCACGTGTTCCTGCAAAATCTTCTTCAGGCAAGAAAATGTCTCGTTTGTATCCCTCCTTCAACTCCCTTCCTCTACCTCTCCTTTACTTTAGTTTCTTTCAAGGAGCAAAAGCTGAAATGGTAAGGAGTAGGAAGCTGGGGGAACTGTTGAGATGCAACGGCGAAGAAAGAAGGACAGGATGTTTCGCGATGGCATAACTGCGAGTGGTAAGCCAGGGCGGTGATATGACATCAAAACAAAAGAAAAAAGTGTGGTCTCATTAATATTAACGATAGGAGTGCTGTGTTTGCTACAAAATATCAAACTCAGAGATTGTAAGCTCGACAGCCGTCTGGATATTGAACAACGGCTTCCTCGCAGGCTCTTCGATCAAACATTCAAATCCAATTAAAGTTGCCACCTTCCACTTTCAAAAACAAAAATCAGCAAAAAAAAAAAAAAAAAAAAAAAATTATTTTCGCATCACTCGTCAAATTCGAATACTCATCCAGTTTTCATTACACTATTATTTCCACATACGAAACCCTCTCATCTTCAACTATTTAGAAGCAAGACATTCGATCTCAGTGTGAAGAGAGATATTGAAATGCTTACTGCGCTGCATGAAACATGTCAATATCTGTTTTCTAATAGCATTACGGAACACAAAAAAAAAAAAAAAAAACACGCGACGCTCGTTAGCCTATGCACACATCAACAACACTCCCAAACAATAACAATCAACAATACTGCAAACTGATCATAACATCTCGCCTTTAGCTGTAACAAGTGCAGAAAAAGCTGTTTGAAAAAAACTAAAGAAATATAATGTTAACCCTTTGGACACTTCAAGACGAACTTTGCTTGCCCTTCGTCGCCCAATAATTTCTTTATTTCCAACATCTTCGCAACTTTCTCCTTTATCTGAAAGGACTCCTTTACGTCTGCATGCAGTCAGCAGTAATCGTTTCGAAATATTTTTATGCTGTAGAGTAAAACCATAACAACCTCAACCAAAAGTAATCGAGAATATAGATGTCTGAAATGCTTTCATGCAAAATCAACGATGCACCTAATTTTTAAAAACCACAAAGTCGCAATACTATCATTCTCAGCAATGGTGACGTCGTTACAAATAATAGCAGAATATAATTTTGGTGAATTATCCGAAAAAAGAAAAAAAGGGAAATTATTATTGACGAAATTACCATTCTTTTCCTTTCATTTCGGCTTTAAAAAGACAATAACTGAACATTAAAGTTTCTTAGTCAAGCCTAGCTAATGGAACGATCGATTCCCCTACTCCGACCTCCTCCTCGACATACCGGTGAGTAGGAAGCGTTATTAATTAAACGTAAAATAGAGCCACATAACGGTAACGGTTTACTCGAAACTACGTGAGGACGTTTTAAAAACACCTTACGCAACACCACACTGATATTAGGAACGTTCAACAAGCGAAAGAAATGACAACTGAAAGTGTTATTCAAAGTCATGAAAGATACACTTAAAGAATTAACTAATCGTTTGACGTGAATTTGATTGATCGACTATTTTTTGCAAATCGCTTAGTAATTTGGATTTTTAAAAAAAGGCTGAATTTCTGCAACATTTTGAAGGAAAAAAATCTCGCTTAAACATTCAAGAAAGAAAATTCGTCAAATGCAGCGCAACTGACACCTAACCGTCGTCTCTTTGCCGTTGTTGTTCACCAAGTGCTAGTCGCCTCTTAGCAACTTCTTGTAGGCGATCAATTTTATCATTACCACTCGTGATGTATTACACATTTTGCTTGTTACAGCCAACGTTTGCGTTGTTATAGCGAACGATCAGCTTAACGCAATGATCGTGGAGGCGTTTTATGAATAAACGCAATTCAAAAAAAAAAAAGGAAATGCAACTGAGCTACACGATGCAAACAACCAAATCACGCGTCCCACTGAATTCAAAATGTCATATTCACTGAAGTCATGTTTTGCTGTTGAATTGCCCGTATAGAAAACTTTTTTACGCGGAAAATTTGAAGGCGCAGAATGAATAATGCTCGAAAAAAAGGAAAAGCGTTTGCAAAAAGACGCAAAACATCTAAGCGAAAGAAGAAAGAAAAGGTACAAGAAAGCAATATCGAGTAACCAAAATTTACACGCTTAATAACTGCTTATTCTACAATAGCCAACGACGAATTCTGGAATCGCTAACCACGACTCATGATAATATGGGAGAAGTGCAATCAACCAAATCAACCAATTGCGAACTCAAAACGGAAATGAGCTCTTCTCGCACTACTGAATAAGCCCTTTGCTATCGTTCACTGCTTCTAGCAACTGCAATGCGGCTATCCCTTCATATAAGAGAAAATACTTCCACACGTGAAGGAAAACGGAAAAGTAAAAGGTGCTAACGTTTCGCAATAAGACTGCTAAACGAAATAGCACGGAGCAATTTACTGGAACTATCACCCAAACTGTCCAAGCTACTCTGCCTCGTACTTTTATGAACTATCAGAGGAAACGTACCGATATGACCAGATAAAAGCGTCTCATCTCGGTGCGCACAACAGATTCGTCTCAATCACAACGTTCCAGAATTTCTAGGTGTTACATGCGACCCTCGTTGAACTAGATGTCTATACAACGCTACTTGTAAAACAGAAATTACCTTTCTACCGCTGCGATGCGTGTAGACGAGTAGTTTGGTCGAACAACGAGTCACTGAGGGGAGCATTCAAAAGCACTGAAAACTGCCACCAACACTACTAGCCATTTGCCGTATGCGGATACGCACAAAACTCAAAAGCGTTGCGCTAACGGGCAACTTTCCTCTCTGCTCCATCAAGTTACTCCAAAGCCAATGATCCGCAGTTGAAGTTCGACAAGCGGATGCTAGCAGCCAGTTTTAGGCAAAAATCGGCTAGACTGGCCAAAATATATTCCCTTCCCACTAAGCGCCAACGAGTGAGGGTGCTTATAGATGACTGTATTGCAACACAACACTACTATATACGTTGTCTGTACTGAAGAGCAAACGGGCCTGGTAAATGAATAATTAGCAATAACAACCTTTGAATGAACTTATTTTTGAAGGAAAATTAGCAAAATATTCCATTCGAACCATCGTCTTCGTATTCACACAAAACGACGAGTGGATGATCGGAATCAAAATTTTACGAATCTTTTACCGCAAACAGTCTCGTTTGATGAGGACTATCATGATGAGTTCAAATGAACAAACCTTTCAATTTTTTCCCTTCAACACCTCAACTCCAAAACACGCTAGTTCCTCACCTAAACGCATTCTTCGTCAGAAATTCCGCATGAATGTGAACATGACCGAAGCAGACAAACGAATGTGCTCTAATGCCGTATAACTATACGCGTAAATATCCCTCCGAATGCCACCAATTAATGTAAGGGAAACGCAACAGGCAGCCAAATTTCAGAAATAAGCATCTTCAAAAAAAAAACGTTTCAGGATAATGATCCGGCGACCAGCCCTCTCCTATTTCAAAATCGTTTATACCGGACTTTCGATCCTTTGTATTCTTATTCCCGCTCATTGTACCCAGATCATATTTAATCATGTTAACTTACTGATAACTCTCCAGAAATCTAAGCGAAGTAAGCGCCTTAGTAAAGTAGAATGAAGCGAAAACAACGCATGGCAGTCAGCTGTGCCGTGCCCACTGATAGGAACAATGCAGGAAGAATGTCTTTTACTGCGCAATGAACAACGATTCCACAGAAAACACTAAAACCACAACGTGAAGAGCACACCATCTAGTGTTCGTACGTCCCTTTCTCTGCTCTGCCCTAACCAGATCGGGTTGCAGTTCAAAAATCTGCACGTTTTAAGAAAATAGGTGACGAATGCACAAACTGCCAAAAAAAAATTAAAAACATCCCGATCAACGTACAACTTGCACATCCCAAATGGCTCTCCTGAGTGGAATAAAGGCACATTTTTCAAAAGGATAGCAGTCAGTTAAAGTAGGGATTTAAATAACGTTACTCTCGACGTATTACACGGTTACGACCTCACATGTTGTCTAATGCAATCATCTCCTATAAGGAAAAAATTTCATCCTAACCTTTCTGATTCAAGGAAGCACATACTATTTCTACTATTACAAAACACTAAACTGGATCGAGTGAGAGAGGCAGACAACGTATAGAATGCAAACGGAGCACAAAGATGAATCTCACTGAAACAACGCCCATCTAAGTGTGATGCCATAACTAATGCACGACTAGTACTGGAGAGCAGCACAACGGCTCGGTGGCTAGTGTATTATTTAAACATTCCATAAGCTGAACCTGTAAAATTATCCATCACGCTGAAGCCGAAGTTAGCCCGTGGAAGGAATGTTGAAGGGACAACGTGTTTTGCTAAAAATTCCGAAAGAATGCGAGAAAAATATGGAAGCATCTTGAGGCGAAAAGATAGCAAGAGTAAGTTCGGCAGTCGAGAGCTGCTGCGAAAGGTGTCCTTAATATGCACCTAGTTAAAAAGCTTAATGATCTCTTACAGCTCAAACATCATCATAACTGATCGATCCCAAAAAAAAAAAAAACATCGGATGATAGCATATAAAAAGGTGCTCATCAAAGCAACACGACAGCACGTAACAGATATTGACATATGGCGAGAGCACTCATCCGTCGGAAAAAGCGCTATCCTATGATGTTAGTCGCTTCTTCAGTAACCATATCTAGTGCTCGAAAATGTTTTTGTCGAAACCGCTATTAAGGCTGGATCCTATTATACACTGCAGCACCACGACGGAACAAAAATAAAACGACAAAAAGGCAAAAATTCCAACCCGTATTTCAGTGTTAGCCATATCACTATCAAACAACATGACCGGGGCGAAAAGTGCAAAGCCCGTTAGTGATGCCAGAGAAAACTAAAGAGTGCGAATATGGTCCCAAAAAAAAGTCAGAGAGAACGGTGGTCAAAGACAGAAACGTTTCGATGAAGTTCCCCTCTTTGATCATCATCTCTATGCCGCCTATTGGGTAGCAACGCTGACTCACCAGAGCTGCTCGAGTAACGTTAAGACTGCGCAGTTTTTATTCGGCCGCATTAACGATACCCTCTGGAGAACGATACTGTGTTATGGATTTTTCGGAACAACCGCAAGACCACTACCTAAGATCTAACATTATAATTTGTACCAGCTCAGCATGGGCCTTGGATTCCTTCAGTGTTCTGATTTGCTCGCCCAGTGCTTTCACTTCCGCTCGAAGCGCTTCCTTTTGAGAGCTGGTCAGTTCAATATCTGTCATCGCAATGAAGGCGTCGTTGGACCAAGTTTGGAATCAGCCTGAAACAAAACATCTGCTTGGTTTTCTCTTCAAATTAAAAGCCTCAACGACAAATGGATATGATGCACAACGAAAGCAACGGCTGTTAAGCCGACAATGAAATCAATCTCCTCACATTCCGCTCTACTGGCGCGCAAAACTTTGTGCGAGTAAGAAGATCCCCGCTTTTCCCTGCAATTCTATTCTAACGTAATCTACACGCGTCAAAACGCATTCACAGCAAACATCACGCGTACTTATGCTAAATGCTTGTTACACGACAAAAGGTGAACCTAAGCTGCTCGACCACCCCCTACGGCACCACTTAAGACGCACACCACCCCTTTTCCGCCCCTCCGATAAAAAACTAAAGCGACCTACCCCACCTGCCCACTACCTGGGAAAAAGCGTCCGCCACAATTTCACGAAGTTCGCTTCATACTCGTTAGCGAAATAGCGGTTGCAAATAAAGCACCGTGTTTCCGAACTTCTTGCTGAAACCCATGGATGAAATGTAGCAGCCCTATAACGAACAGGCACAGCTGTGCATCTTCATGAGACTGGGACGACGATGGCTTTCAGCAATCCAGTAAGAGATATTCCCTCAGAAAACCTGACTGGGTAATTCTCATCATTCTGAGATCAGGAAGAAAATAGTGGATATGTGTTTGGCGATAGTCGATTATTAGGCAGATGATAGGTAAACAGTGCTAAAATCACGTACGCAATGTGTAACGGGTCATGAAATTGACATGCCTTCCACTTGTCTACGATCTGACTATGGCTATGACTTGCTTTGTACTCTTGAAATTCCAAGACTTTAATGGCTTCGTTCAGGCATCAGGTGAGGAGAGTTGCACTTCAGTATAAATGGGCAACTGGCTTTTAGTGGGCCGCATATGACCAGCGAGAAATTAGATGAACCATCTATGATCAATTTGTGAGTAATTAGCTCGTGGAGAGTCAAGAAGCTCAAAGCCAACGTTCGAGACTCACAACAGTTCATGACAAGAAAGAAACTAAGAAAACAGGAAAATCTGCGGGGGGGATTACCCGACTCAAATTTTTTTCCGCGAAGGCGTTTTGTGAATGTCGCATTTTTTGAGGAGCAACAGAAGTGATCCAATAAAACTTATCGACTCGTTTCGTATGTGACTTCTTAGCATAACAAGCCAAAATTTTGAGACCGACATTAACGGTTCAGAATTATTCGGCTCGTTGCCCGTCTTGCCACGCCAAGCAGTTGCGCTATTGAGCTCTAAACGTCGAATTTTTTTCCCTATTTAAAAAAACAGTGACAAAGCCTAAATGTCTCCAAAGATTGTTGCTATTTTCGCAAAAAATTGCCTTAGGAATTTTCTGGAAATCTATCTCTTCCACCGTAATATGAAAAAATGATTTGTATTTAGCCTCCATGCGGTAAAAACTGATGTGTGTGAACTGAACGTCTTTGTTATTTGCAGAAATAATTTCACATTCATTTTCCGACAGTTAACCTCTTCCGATCAAGACCGAGCGCCGACTTGTTCAACAAAAAAGGACCTGGTTTTTTTTGTTTTGTTTGGTTTCTTTTTTTCAATAACATCCTAGACCTTTTAAGTATCTAAAAATAATGATCTGATTTAATTGCCAGTTGCTGCCAAAATTGTTTGACTAACTGGCCGAACAGCTGCGCAAAAATTCGGGCAGCCTAGATGTGCGCTCAAAAATGCACCCGAAATGAAGAGATTGAAATGCCTTGCTATATTAACTGCAGGAGAATTCATTTCAGGAATTCGGTCGGAATAACTAAATTAGCCGATCGTGAACACGAGCGCCGCAATTATAACAATCGAACCATAAAAAAAGCAGAAAAAATTTAAATTTTTCGCAGTCAGTTCCGTTCGGCGCTCCTCTTTGTTGCTAAAGGTCCTCTCGACGCTAACAATTCAAACATCATTGAAAACTAGGGACCGAACTTCATAGGGCATGTTTAGCGCGACTGTGCTTGGATAGAAAGCGTCACAACGCCATTTCTCTTAAATTTCGCGTTCCACTTCCAAAAAAGTTTGCCTTCCAGAATTCGTCTCGGGGACGTAGACGAAATTACTACTCTATTTATTTGGGAAAGAATATTTTGAAGGGGGAGGGGGTATTCTTAGATTGGTTTTAAAAAAACAAAAGGGTTGAGAAGGAAGAGGAGAGAAAAAAAAACGGTGTCTACGCAATTAAAACACCACAACAAGCTACGAAATTCGGTTGGGAAAAAAGAGCACGAAAAGAGCGAAACTCGGCCGTCAATGTCACCATATTCCCAGTGTCTGGGCAGCGGACACACCTAATGACTATTGACCTGTTCAGGCCAGCCATAATAAGTGATTTTAGATGGTTAAGATAATGAGGTGTAACGACCACTTCGGTGGCGAGATCATTCGAGATCTCAGTAGCACGATTTGCTAACCTAACACTTCTTAACTTCTTCCTGAGGTCTTTCTAAATCCGGTTTTAGCCCATTTCCTGTGTGGTACGTTCATTAGTGGGTGGAATGGAAAGTAGAGGAATCCTCGAACTAAAGATCAAAGTGAGCCCATAAGTGATTATTTAAACTTCTACTAAGTTGACGACCATCCTCTTTTATTTTTGGGGTTGTAAACTTGAACAGCCTTTTTTTGTAGGGTACATTTAAAGCCTTGATCTTTGGCAGTTGTTTGTGAAATTTTGCACGTGATCCATCCATCATCTTTACCTTCATCGTCTTAAACGGGCATGATCACTTACTGAACGCTAATCCAATACAGTCCGACCGAATATTTTGAACAGTTTCGCTGGGAAGCATGTATCAGTGATTATGAACACCCGAAATATGAATTATGAACACTATTTCGCAAACTTGTAGCTGTTTGAAGATACAGTGATAAATGAAAGTTGGCTTAATATCTATCCTTAAAAATTGAGGTTCTTCTTCAGCTTCTATAGGCTTCTCATCTGCCACACTAGATTCAAACTCATTTTGACCATTCATTGTCAATAGTGGATATTCTGCTGGTAACGCATCAGGTTCCATAAAATTAACGCAGTCATTTATACGATTAAAGTTATCTTGAAAGTAGACATGAGGGAATGGCATTTTAAGTCCTTCCAGGTTTTTTTTTTACCTTCATTTGCTTCTACGCAAACGGCAAACGCAGTAAATGGTTAGCGAAGCGTGCAAACAGTAGCAGATCCCCTACTGAACCTTGTGGAATTCCTCGTAATAAAGTGCTTTGCGTAAATTTTTTTACCATTTATAACGACTGTTTGAGTCTCCTAGTATGGAAAATTTCCGCTCCATGACAGCGGTGCGTCTCTAATTACTTTATTCTGAACGAGTGCCATAAGCTTGGAATGGAAGACATACTGAAGAGCATTTATAGAGTCAACGTAGGCAGTCTTCATTATCCCATTGTTACTGCGCTCTTTGTGCAGCTGTCCAACGAGTTTAGCAGTTCGCTTACTGTAAACTGCATAACGATGAATCCGCACTCTTGGATCAGCTTTCTGCGCTTTTTATGAGTTCGAACCTATTTTTGTATGAGGCGGAATGCAAAAAGGTGGATTAAGCTTGATGAGCCGATTGAATTCGAAAGAGGAGGCAAAGGCTGCTAGTGAAAAGTTTCAATTGCAGAAAAGCAAACCGATTTTGTGGGTGGGGCTGTATCGAGGTCGTAAAAGCGACTTGAACAGCCGGCTATTTGGGAGACAGAAATGTTTATTTCCAATAAAGAAAGCAAGTAACAACACATCCAATAAAAAAAAAAAAAAACACGAAAGCCACAGTACATGCATAAGTATGAACACTGCAAATAACCATGCGTTTAAAAACCCATAGAGATTGACGAAAGTGAAAAACAAGAGATCATATGCAGTAGACATGTAGATATGCATAACGAACATTTGATAATGAATTATAGCCTGCAGGCAGCAGATATTGTCGTTAGATCACACTGCTCCAAGCGTCGCCTAAAACAAGACAAATTACCAGCCATAACGACATCACATGGCAAGGAGTTCCAGATAGGTACAACACGAAAAGCAAAAGAATTGAGCACATCAGTTCGATTCGTATTGCACAGCGCGCAGAATGTAGTTCGCTACTTGAGCAGCTCTCCGCGAGAGTTGAGATGGTTGCAGAACTATTTGTAAGATGGTTGCAGCGCACGAATACTGCGGCTAAATGGCAATTTATGATGAAGTCCAGAAAGAGTGCGAAAATGCAGTTGCGTATACATGAAAGTTAATAATTTGTGATGGCAATTGACGACTGAAGTTTTCGCTTAGCGCTGCACATGATCATTATGCACCTTATCGAGCAATACTCCCTTCCTCTCACTC
>JPKZ01000716.1:92522-138406 GCA_000803305.1 Toxocara canis
TCCCGTCCTCTCCTTCCCTCTCCACGTAGCTTTGTGACACCTTTAAATGGGACAGCGGTAATCACTTCGATGACTTGTGAAATCTTCATGACAGTCGATTCCAGTGTGGATGTAGGTAAGATAGGGTCCCACACCACTATTGTCGGTCTCTGACCAATCTCGTCTGAGGCGTATGGAACACCTCCATCAATGGATCCGTCGTATCACATCCGAAGCAACTCTTGTACTGCTCATTCATATCCCGTGGGTACTAATCAGCAGCACTTGCCGTTCATCTTGTATTCGTCACTCCTGCCAGATGCTCTACCAAATGATGTCTAAGCTGATTAAGTTAGCATAAACCCGGTCGCTTGTGGCAGACACATATACCGTCTCAGAAATAGCGTTTAAATGATGCAAATTTTCTTCACGTTTTTCTGTGTGGAATACAAAAGATTGCTCTCTTGATCTCTGTGTGTTCATTGTTTTACATTTCTTCGATTCATTGCCATATATCTGTTTTCGTCTTGAACCCTTTTCACGCTTCGTACCGCTTGCTTTGTTCTATATGAATAAATACTTTTCTCTCGTTCGATGGCATCATCAACGCCCATTATTGTTCTTAGTGTCGTAATCGCTCACCACACCTCGTTGTTCTTTTCGCGGCGCGTCCTGCTGCTTCAGGATTGATTTATTCCGCTAGGTTCTGTTTGATATCTCGCTTGCTTGTAGCAGTGGCAGCCGAACGTGCTTCTTAAACAGTTTCACCTTCAAACGTTTAGGTGCGTTCTTATTTTAGAGTACATCCTGGACATTAGTGACAAATCTTGCTCGCTTCCTTCTTCCAACCTCTGTCTCGAAACTGCTATCTATATGGAGCGTGTTACCGAGGCATACGTATTTGTGTACGCTTCCGATAGTCTCCCACTTCACACTGAAGACATAGATAAATTGTTTTTTAAACAAAGTCGTGGGAAGTGCGACCATGTATTCAAAGGTGCCGCCCGCATTACAGGGTGCCCATAAGGAATAATGGCTCTGAGGGGGCTTCGACTACGGTATGTGTTGAGCGGATTTTTCATACGTTTTTCTATTGGACGTGATACCCGGAAATATACCCCGCGAGATTGCGTTTGGTATCGATGGAAAGAAACTTTAAATGTTGTTGGTTGCTAATGACATTGTTCCTATCGAACTTTGCTGAAAAAAAAAATAACCCAATTGGAAACGAAGAAAATGCCAGGGTCTTGAAAGTTGATAGCGAAAAGACAAGGTGGGAAGATAAGTAAACAAATTCGTTGTTTATTAACGTCCATTCGAATGATGGACCAAAATGTGCCTGAAATCATGGAATCCACTTAGGAGATGAGTTCGTTTTAAAGTAGGAAAATGCAAAATTCGATGGATGGCGTTAAGTTTGCGGTTGTGTCACACAACAGGGGACACTCAATAATTGCAGTTTTGGAACGACGTGTGCTGCGCTGCTCTAGCAGACGACGATCGGTTGGTGCAATGAAAATTCTCGCTAGCACTAAATGGGCAACTCTCCTTTTGCTCCATTCAATTTCACACTTGATTCACTTATTCAGTGGAGATGGCCCATCGGCCACAGCGTTTTGCGCCAATTCGTCTACATGCTTATTGGCACAAATCATTTCACGTAATTGCACGTATCGCCATCGCTATTCTTTCAAACCCTATTTGTTGTTCGTTTTTGAGATATTCATCTGCATTTCCGCTTTACTAATTGCGTGACCGCTCAGCCCCCGTATTCGCGCTCTGCAACATATAACTCTGATCACAGCAAAAATTTTTCGTATTTGAAACGAATTGCTGTCTTATTTTTGATACGTTGATTCCTTTTTGATAATTTGTGTACATATTTTCCGTTCGTTACATAGAAGGAAGCATCATCAGGAATGGAATATCTCACGAATTAGCTGTTAATTAGCAGTTAGCTGTTAATTAGCAGTTAGCTGTTAATTAGCAGTTAGCTGTTAATTGGCTGTTAGCTGTTAATTGCCGAAAGTACAGAAATAACACATTTTATGGTGTATATGAGCATCTTGTAAACTTTAGCCGATTAAATTCTCTACAGCCTTCTACCGTGCAAGGAAATCCACCTTGGAGTAGAACGCAACACGTAATCAACACGAACGATACTCGTATGAATAACGACGAGAAAAAAATTCAGAGCGATCTAATGAAAAGTCAATGATGCGACTCAGTGCTTAGATCAGTTCATATCGGTGCAAAAAAAAAAAGGGAACTAACACGAAAACTTTTTTGTTAGGGGAGGGGGGGCGGGCACTACTTCGACTGTGCCATTGATTCGTTACCAGATGAAAATTGCAAATCAGTTTTGCGTTTTCTTCATAACAAATGTTTCAGCTTCGACAATGAAATGTTGAGTTAGCATAAGTGGAATACCGTCTGGTTAGAGTTTAGACGTCTCGCTACTATGGCTTACGGACACTTCAAAGTTCCGTCTCAAAGTGCATTGTTTCATAGCAGAACACTGCAAGTGAACAAAAGTTTTGTGTTCTGCCTAATCACTTCATGGTGCTCCCTGTTTCAGTGGTTGCGATAATAGTTTTAATCGTATTTTCCGCATTTCAGAGCGGATGAGAATAGGATGGAGAAAAGAGTTAAAAACGCCATTGGATAGGCCTCCTTGAGGCGTCCGTTCGTTTCCCTCAAAACAATAACACCGACTTGTTTTGATAGCATCTAAAATAATCGAAACTCAAATGGGGGCACAGTTAGAGCAGCACTGTGCTCTTGCGAGCGTTCGTTGAGATCAGCATAGAACTGATGCCAAGTTAGATAACTCGCTTGATTAATTCATCATTTCCACTCTCGGAACCACATGCTTTACAACCCACACACTAACGGGCTTCCTAAACAGATATTACACCCATTCACTTTGCAGTAAATCTATTTGATCCTTTTCAGTTTCATTAAAATTATTACAGTTTGCTGATTAATCGCATTTGACCACTGTGCCTCGTTACTTTTTAATTTGTTGTTATCAGTTCTTCTAACATATGAGTAATTGCGGTGATAGCGGTTATGTTGTATTGCCCGTAATGTGACCTCGATCACTTTGCAATCAATTTGGTTCCACTGATCCCAAAATCAGTAATTGTTTCATGCTGAATTGATCTGTTTTTGCTGTTTCAAAAGCGTTGCGAATTTGCCACTGATCGGCCGCGCGGTCGCGAGTGTAACATAAAATGTCATAAAACTAAAGCAAAACATTTAGGTTCTAAATGTGACTCTGAGAATGTTCTGAACGTCGACACTCCACAAGAATAGCTTCACAATACCTAAAACAGTGATAACGGATATGGTACTTGGAGGCATTATCAAACAGCAGTGCTCACTCAGTTAGCTCGAAATAGTCAGTGATCGTTCAAACCTAAACGCTCTTTCGTATAGTTCCAATGGACCATTAAGAATTTAACAATTTTGGTTGGCCGTTTTTTTTATTTGGATTTATTTAAATTTTCGAACAATGTGCCTACTGGAAAATGTTCCTCTCACAGATATCACCAAAAGCGCATCAGTTCAAGCGTTGATAAGGCGAAGTGTTGTGGTTGGGTGATTAGAGTGCATTTTGTGTGTGGAACACTGATGTTCGAGAGAATTATGTGCCGATAATAAGGACTGCTGATGAAGCACAAAATTTCGCTACGATGGGATGAGGTCGTCGTCACTCGGCGTGTTCAACATCACGTCCAATTCGTCATTTGCGTGCAATTTTCGTGGCGACAACAAGTGAAGTGCAGAAGAGCACGTTTTGCAACTGCGAATAGCACCACTTCTCGTCGACGTGCTTTCGAATTTTGCACTAGCCGAGTTACATCTTTGAACGTGCATTCACGCGTCCACCGACCATTCTCCCCATTTGCACATCATCGACCGCACAATGATATACCCTAGTAGAAATTCATTTACTCATTCCAATATATCTTTTGAAGACGAACAAGTAGAGTGATAACGATAGTAAACTCTAATGTACGACGCTAATAATCAAAAGTTGTAAAGGAGTATTAAGGTGAAGAGTGCTAGTGAACTTTGCTTCCAGCGCCATTCGGTCAGGAGAAGAAGGATCACCATAAACGTTTTGAAGACCTACAGATGGAAGCAGTAGATTCAAGAGAAATTGAGTGAAAATACGAAACAATCTAAAGGTAGAGAAGGGAATTGACGAAATTTTCTGTTAAGGGAAGGATGGGAATGGGGTGGGGATGGAGCGCTAAGAGAAATTTTAGTTCAAAGTGGTATAAAAATGCCAATGACCATAAATTTCCTTGCGCTGACTATAAAATCACCACAAATTCTTTTGTGCAGAGAACTGAAGACTCAAATTTGTATTAAATTCGCCTGTCATTATGGAGATGGGGGAGGGCAAGGGTGGTGTGCCCATGTATATGTTATATGCTAGCTAAGCCAACTCTTTTCCGCTCTGCGCTATTTGGCAAAGCGCTTTGTCGGGTGACTTATGCAGATGTATTTGTTTAATTGTCTGAGTCGACTGTCTGATATGACAACTTCAAGCAGTGAACGATCGAATAGCCAGAAACTTCAAAACCAAAATTATAGTTCAAAGCAAAAGTTTTGGATGTATGTTCGTTAAGCGTTCCAGTAAGGTTTTAATGGTTTAGTGATTATTAGCACTCAGCATAATTAACAATTGTTGACGTGATGCGATATGAGGCACAATTAAACTAGCCGAGTTGACGGCAGTTTGCTGTTTGTCGACATCGACGCCAAAATGATTGCTCTTAAATTCGTGCGTTTTTGAATATTTATGCATTCGATCGATCTATCATTAGAAACGAGCAGAATGCGCATGTTGTGCCATCTATTTGATATGATCATTAGAGGTTGAGCGTTGAGCATATGGTATTAACAGTGCCACCCATCGCTTATTTAAAAAGTCACAGCTGAGCGGCAACGAAGATTATGATTTTAAAAACAAAGTTAACGATGTGAAACAAAGTAAAACAAAGTTAACAATCGTGCAATTTATCTCCTTACCATCTAGCTTTGCGGATATAGCAAAGGTTACGCTCCAAAAATAATTCTCATAAAGATTTGCTCGATTTCGTAACCACCCAGCGGTTTTACGTCAGTTGCATGGGCAGCTTTCTTATGGGGATAATAAATGCTGTTGTTAAAGAAAGAGACTCACTATGTGCTCGAAGATCGAACGTTACGAAATTCCCCACACTACAGATTTTCAGTCAAAACCACTACTTGTTAAGAGTTTGAATTTTGCGATTTATATAACGTACCCGATGCGTCGTTGACAGCACTTCCGCACTTTTCAAGCACTTTTACCATAAGTGAGCGGAAGGACTCCTAAGTGGCGCGTCATGCGACACTATGTGCTAAAAGATAGATGAGTTCCCTCTGAGAAATTCGAAAACCATCATCGTTAGAAGAAAAGTTTTCCAGGCAAAAGTCATCGCTGACTGCCAAATCAATTTCGATCCTCTAGTTCATAGCAGAGATTTCATTCATCTCTCACGGCTTCTGCATTCAAACAACGATTTTTTTTAAGAATTAACATGATGCTGATCGTTAGGACCATTAAATTTAACTTTACGGAAGCGTTCGATGACCTAAGAACACCGAAATCATCTCAGATCATGGGGTCAACCGGTGAGGACTCATGTTAAGCTTTGGGAGGGTCTGCTAAAGGCTTGGAATACGGAAGATTATTGATTGAAATGCTCGAGGTCGTGTCCTTCCATGACGGACCTGTCTAATGTCCCCAAAATAAACGTTGGATTCTTTTCATAACTTCATGTACAAACTAAGAAATGTGAGTGGTACTTCGGAAGTCTGCAAAATTTGGCTCATATCTCCTTAGTATCAAAGCGAGGCGGCGCACGTTAGCGTTGATGTGCGAATCGAGCAGTGCTAGTTTGTGAGGTACGTGACCTTTTGAACGTCTTTGGATATAGTGCGGATGTGTTAAGGATTGGTGCTGGGCTAGAATGAAAAATGAAATGCAAAAAAAGCACATGGCGACCAAGCGAAGGCGCGTTTAACGCGGAAAGTGTTTATCAGCATTCTGCAGAATGAGTTGGTGTGGCAAAAGATCGAAGGGACTGGAAGTAATGTTGATTCGAAGATCGATGCGCGCTATGACGCCACTGCTTCAGCACCAGTGTTGCTGCTTTGCTTTGCTAAACGCCGAATGTCCAAATCGGTGGGTCCATCATTTAACATTCAATGAGATTAGCGGATGCGCACTACTCGACAACCACGCCCTAGAATCTCGGTAGAGCGCAATAGCGCAACACGCATCATTACCTACCCGGCTCCGATCCGAACTCTTTCCCACCCTTTAGACGGTGTTTTCTCAATAGCTGACGCATTCTCCCATCGGCGATCACTCCAAACAGCTCCTAAACCCATTTTAATGTCATCGCGTCCATGTAAGTATTGCTTAAATGTGGCCTAATATTGGCATGTTGAAGTAAGCATTAGCGTCCCAAAAGAAAAGGAGTAGTACTACAACTACTCATTGATATCAGCGAGGAGAAAACTTCTTCGTGTTCTAGTAGTTACTTGTATTTCGCACCAAGGAAGTTCTTAAATATTACAATTACCAGTCATTTCTAATGAGTCTCAAGTGGATTTTGTCATGACAAATATTTCTTCTTTCTTTTCCATGCTTCAGATATTTGCACCAGTATTTTATCTTTGAATCATCATGATCAATACCCCCTTTCCATCCATCTTTTCGAGTATTGGCTGTGCTAGTGGAAGTGAATAATGTGGAGAGGACTCGAGTAGGCATTGATTATTGGAAGGTGGGGAAAGCACGTTTACATCTTTTCAACGACTGAAACAAAAACCATTTTAAGTGCCAACTTGAGACGAGACTAAAGAAATGAAACCCTAAATGTAGCACTCCACATATTCATTTTCCTCTTCCACATTCTATCTGATCATTTGGGGTTTTTCAGCTATTTCAGATAATACAGATTCCATACGCTTCTCCGAAATACTCACCACCTCGATCACGTCGGGCCACCAAAATTCGAGAAAGTAAATTTATGCGAAATTTCCAATGCCTACTTTATAACTCTTTAGTTAATTTTTTTGCTTATCGGTTTTATTATACAATACTGTACAATGCTCAGTTTTTCGACAATTGCAGCTTTTTTATCTATACGACTTCAGTCGTTTAGTGTTTTTTATTATGCGTGTTCCCCGTCGTTTTTTCTTTTATGCGAAAATGCGTATTGCATATACATATTTGATTGTATTATAATGTTCGTGTCATGTTAGTTCACATTCTCATTAACATGTTCAGTCCTCGTAATTGCTACCAGTGGAGACTATTCGATCAGTGAACCATTTACTGAGGTAGTTACCCTCTACAGTCCGGTTATGTTTATTTTATTTAATCGAATTATGTCAACTGTTCATATTGGTTTCGGATACTGCTATAAAACATTCCACATAGGCAATTGCGAACAGTAACAAACACTCACAACACTAAATTAGCTTACTGCACACAGTTAACGTATTTGCCACGTAAGCCCACAATGCCGTTGAACCATTCACTTAACGTCAGCGCTCCTTAGATCTTAATTTCATTTACGCAAAAGCAACTCGTTAATGTTGTGCTTTTGTAACATTGACATATCTCCGCTCATTACGATTCTGTGAGCTGAAGTTTCATTATCGATATCTTGCCATAAAAAATGGCCATTGATCAGTTTCCCAATTATTGTTGCAATTTTTTCTTCCAGTCCTTTTTATGATCGCTCGGTCTAAGTCCCGTTCATTTTTGAGAACCCGCCTATTAAATACTTAATCCAGATCAAGTGTTTCTTGGGACTTCATGTTTCTGTTTTTTTTTTTTTTTACATGTGCTGCTATAACAATGCAAAAAAATTTTGCACTCATTTATTTCTTTCAAGTCAGCCTTTCGATAATGTAATTTTCCCTCAAAAGTTGTATGATTGTTACCGCACTTACCACGATTAGCAAATATTGATGAAGCTTGAAAAATAATACCGAATAGGGTGATGCTTAAGCATCCATAATAAGAGAGATGCTAAAATACGATTTCAACTAGATGGAACATTTACTCTGCTATTCGACGTAAATTATGCCAATATTCGTGACTCCGCAATAATGTCTTTGAGCTGAGACTGCGTTGATTTTGTTGCCGTTAGCGCAGTCTGCGTTTCTTGAAAACTGGGACGTCATTTTTCGTTGGACTCATTGCGCCCATCGGCGAACAACTTTGGCTGATTTAGTGTCGTTTTCCAATTACAATTTCTTTAAATATTTTCTTAGCGTACATTCATCATGCCACTAAATTATGCCTTTAATGTAACAAACTCCTCATTTACTAAATATTGCCACGCTTGACTTCCCTTGCAGTATCTACGCTATACTATACTTTTGCTGCCTCGTTAGAGCGGGCCTATACCATACGGTATCTTAAGGTGAACTTCGCTCTGATTCAATAGATTGTTTTTAAAAAACAATGAAATAACGCAACTGTAAATTATTGGCATTTACTCCGGCAAAACACCCAGGGGCTTACTGTTTGAATCACCTCCTTAAAAGTGAAAGCGGGTGAACGTGGGAAAGCAATCGAGAGAAAGCTACACACATATGCTCTTCCAGCTAATTTGGATTTATCAATGTTTTCTTTGACTGAAATACGACAACGTGGTTAGATGAAAGCACCGCAGTCAAGAATAAAAGAGAATGAAAAGAGGCAAAAAAAATTGATTTTATGTCATTTTCTAAACACAAGCAGTGAATGGAAAATAACTGCCAAGAAAATAACATTAGCGAGAGGTCGAGCAAAATTCTCGATAACACAAAAAACTTTTTCATAGTTGCCTTCTCTACCATGCTGAAACGGTTGTTTACTCTTCTATGTGGGCGCGATTTCCTCAACTTTTCGGCCTTTGGTTTAAATAGGATGCCCATCATCTGTTGCTGGATTATAGATATGTTGGCTTAAAAATGTCGAGATCTTAGCACCGAAAATTTAAACCAACTAAAACACTCCCCGTGCAATATCGTGTAACTTGGTGCGAATTCTCAAAACGCCGATGACATCAACTGTCGACACAAACCGAAAACATTGAAGTGTGCGCATAAATGAGAGACGCAAAGAAATATGACGTGTGTGTGCGCGAAGCATTGTTTGCGTATTTGGCATAGCTTTTATATATTGACTTTTCCGAATTCCTGCGTTTTACGCATTTTGCAACTGATTTATAGGACAACCTGAGCACATTCAATGGTTCATAGAGTAGGAGAAGAAGTGCAAACGAAGAGCGTACGTATGATGCCACAATAAACCCTAGCGCTAATTATCAAGTTCACTGCATTCACGATTAGTCAGAACAGAAAGGCATATCGTCTATTTAAAATTATAAATTTTGGAGAGTGAAGTCTCCAAACAAAACGCGTTCAATTTCATTTTTTGTGCACGACTGTTAGCTGAAAATCGTATCTGCGTTTGAAAATTTGCGTAATGTTATTGACCGCAATAATCACATAAAATCTGCATGGTCATACGTACGAGCGGTCGTAAGCAATGTGGACGATTGATTTTCCATAAAACACTTCTTGCAGTCCTCATCGGAATTTTAGTTCAGTTTAATATTAAGCAAATCCTTTAATATTTCGAAATTTTGCTGGTTATGAATATTCAAGCCAATCTTTGTTGACCGCTATTTCTGGAGATATTCTCTCTTATTAGATACTTATTCTACGCTATATTTTATCTTGTTGAAACTTACGTATAGTGTACAATAATATGAGGTGAACAAATCAAACTTCACTATATCACGCCATAATAAAGTATGGCATAGCTTAACTTGTACAAAAAATTCGTTGAATTCAGCGCCTTACAATGCAACTTTGATTTACATCGAGTAACCATATCTGGTTGTATTTTTGGTCACGAATGAAACTATGGGCGTCTGCATGGTCGAATGGGTGAGGGGAAACATTGGTGTCGAAGGGGGCAACAGCATAAACTTTATTGGAGTGGGCGGGATGACGTCATCAAAAATGCACATTTAACGAAATTTCGTCAAACGCTTCTCCAACTTTCCACGTCTCTTACAAAAGTTCCTTCGAATTAAAGTTATAACAATTTAATTTCTCCGGTGCAACAAGATTGCGGCCTGGAAGAACTGCTTTCATATGCCGGCAAGAAGGGGGGTTGTGGGGCGGGGGAGGCGCGCACAAACTCTCAGTTCATGTGAAGGGTCAGTGACCACTCAAGCGTTGGTCGATGAAAGCCTAAGGACCCCTCGCATGCAAGAGCTCCGCTGTTTTACTTTCACCACCTTATTGGACCAGATGAGGAGCGTGCCTCATCTTCCCAGGTCATGCTAGCAAAGGGGGAGGGGTGAGGAAGGTAATGTGCATATTTCTCTTGCAGAGAGTACAGTTACCTTCTTCATTGTTGCTATTTTAAGTTATGCGGCATGCTATGCCATTCTTCAATCGCATTTCAAAACAAACAAAGCGAAAAATTGATCCTAAGAACGTCGATCGACAATGAGCGCACTCACATTTGTCGAGCGTGTGCCCAGTTCGTAACTGGAGAGCGAACGGCTGCTCGTTATAAATATGGTGCTCGAGCAGGCGAAGCACGCTAACTAAGTAAATGTTAAGCTGAGCACGTTCGCTTCAAATAGAACCTCAATTCAACCTCCACTGCGTCCATCGGCGTGATTCTGAAGCATAGCTAGTTGCAGACGAAAGTATGCACATTCCTGTTGCGAGCAATTCAAAACAACTCTTTCGCCTCAGCAACTCTCGTTGCCCCTTTTCTGAGCTTTAGTGTCTCTATGCATACTTTTGATAGTTTTGTAGGTCATCGAACCGTCATTTGCATCCATCTGTATGACAAATAGTTGGGGCCAAAAGCACCTCCCGCAGTCTCTGAACGCTGCAATTGAGATATTCACCAGCTTCTTGATGACATACGTAAAAAACTCGCAAAAAAAAACGGACGCATCCCACCTTAGAATGGTTCACAAATCGCAGTTTTTTGAGCACTTGTCTGGAAAGGGCAGTTCAACAAGCACGGGGAATAAAGTAAAGTCGAAAATTTTGCAAGAAAATAGCGTCTAGAAACGTGGGATTTTTGGCGTAGGAAAGTTATTAAAGTTTAAAGCTTACTTGGTCCAGAAATAATGACGTTCAAAAACCGGGCCGAAAATTCGCGGCTAGCAAAAATTAGTCCGAAAATAGTAACCTGCGAAAATGTCCAAAAATTCAGGGATGGGACGAATGGGGGAGAAGGGGCGCTAGATGTCCGTATGGGGCATTGTATCGCAAGAAAGTCGCATTTGATTAAGATAATTTTTAAAAAAAAATAGTAACTCTAACAATTCGACCATTTTCAGCAACAATCTCGACATTCGACATGTGGGCCCCAAAAATTCTTGCATGTGAAAGTAAAATGCGGAATCGGTGACTGAAAACCGAGTTGCGGCAGTATCCAAAAATTCAGGCAGTGCTCACTTCAGAAGCCAAAATTGTCTGAATGGTTGCCGCACTTGCTAAAATTTTTGAATTTCCTTTTAGTCATTACAAGCTGCTGACATAACATAAATCGCTTTTACCGAAATAACCATAGTTTGCATATGAAGCGTTGAAAAAAGTCGTTGAACCTCTTGGGACATTTATACCGAATAAGTTTAGCTCCATCAATAATTCGTCTACAGAATCATTCGCCCACTTTTCTCGAGCGAAAGACAATGGAAGTGGAAAAGTTGTATCATATATCGAGAAATTTCAAGCTCCTTACTTGCTAACTGCAGCATTGAACGGGATCGGAGTCGTAGCAGAAGGCTCATTGGATCTCGTTCATCAAATAAGGACCAAACTTCGGAATCGAAATTTCACTTCTCTGGCTTGGTTACAATTGATAGCCGCCTTGCTTCGAGAGCAGCAACCAAAAGAGAAGCAAAGACGACAAATGCGAATCGTAAATGCAGTAGCTCGCTGTACCACCGTTGCCAACTGTAGTCTTCCAACGATGCTTAGTGATGATTAGAAACCTCATATAAAAAGTATTAATTAAAAAGCAAGTGGAAATATACGTCGTAAGGTTACCACGATTTGTGCTTTAGCAATTTCACCCGCCAGATCAACTAGCTCTATAAACTGCCAAAAAATAAGCATGCCAACTAACATATTAAACCCAGCCGATCGTCTGTATACCATCCGCTGAAAGTTTTTTTTAAATGCCATAGGTAAACGTATTTATACATAAGTGGATGTATTTGCATATGCGCGTACCAGTCTGTGTATTGTTCAGGTCAAGTTGCGGAACGATTCATGAATTTGTGGATGCGTAATAGTGCATGGAGGGCGATCGTATGGGAAACGAAGATCAAGAGGAGAATAATCTAGTTGCGCGCGCATGATTCAGAACATTGTTAACTGTATTACATAAATCTCAATGACAATTTATGGGTGGAAAATTGTTGAATCTTCGATGAGTCCTAAAGACGCTTCACTAAGGCGTTGAAGCTTTCAAATGCTTCCCTAATTTTGCATATAACGTTTCAGTTCGTTTCTAAAATCACAGGAATAATTTTTAAAAAAAAAGTTTGTCAAGCTTATTGCTAGCACGACAATATTAGTGTGATAAATTCTAAAAATCAAATCGTTTCGTTAGTCTCATGTTTTGGTTGAATCATTGGTAAGCAGGTAGGGGAAATGAAACATTCACACGAAACACTAAAATATTCCATGCGTTCCTAAATACGTTCACTGTTTTTCACACGCCGCCTTGTTTTGCCTTGATAACTTAATCGCGTCGGCAACAACAAATCGCTTTTAAGGGGTATGCTGCTGACAGCGTTCACAACTTTTCTGTGACCTATCCATTTATTCATCTGAACTAAAAACGATTAAGTGAATAAATAGGTAGATCACTTCTTAGTTACCTGTAGATTCAGTTTCGTGTTATGATGTGATTTGGGTTGTTTCGATTCGAGATATTAGCTGTGCATGGCACTCTATAAATTGACAATTAAGAGCGTCGGGTCGTTAATGCTTTCGAAATCTATGTGAGCCAGCCTAATTTTCCTTCAAACGAAAATCTGTTTCAGAGGAATCTTGGTTAAATAAACCCATAAATTTTTCTTGCTCAGCGCCGTGGCTTACTTTCACCTATCCTAGCCATACTTGATGTGATTGTGATGTTCAGTTGTAATCGCGTTCTCGGGCAACGCTTTTCACTGTTAAACACGTAACAAGTTTGTGCGTATGGAGGATACGATTAATTATTGAGGGAATCTGACTGAAGATTTAGTGAAAAGTGCGCCTACACATTTACATAAATTGGCACCAAAATACTCATATGCTAAATTCACATAAGAAACGATGAAAATCCAACGGCACGATTTTCATTGTTGAAAGGCGCATAAGAAGCGCCATATGATAATGCGCTGTTATTGGAGTACAGTTATTGGAGTACAATTTATGTAAATGTGTCGGTTTATGTGTCCTGCAGTTGCGACGTACAAATCGAAGCTGCTATGACAAAGTGCGCCTACACATTTACATAAATTGGCACCAAAATACTCATATGCTAAATTCACATAAGAAACGATGAAAATCCAACGGCACGATTTTCATTGTTGAAAGGCGCATAAGAAGCGCCATATGATAATGCGCTGTTATTGGAGTACAGTTATTGGAGTACAATTTATGTAAATGTGTCGGTTTATGTGTCCTGCAGTTGCGACGTACAAATCGAAGCTGCTATGACAAAATCTGTTAAACATCCCTTAATAAAATCTGGAGACAGTCCATAGGTATACGGATGAGTTATGGCGTATGAAAAATAATTAGACGGGAAAGGTTGCTCGGAGGGATAATTGCGTTCACCTTAAATTCACTGGAGCGAAACTTGGACTCATACGATACGAAACATTCCAGACGCTATAGCGTGCATAAACAAAGCTTGAATTGCGAATTCCTGAATGAGAAATGGGGAACTTAAGGGAGAACGAGCGCGAAAAATCCGAGAAAAAGGGATACGAATAAGAATAGCAATCTTGAGTTAATAATCAAGTCGAGTAACCATCACCAGTTTCCAGTCAACATCATCAGTAGTTGTTTGATGACAGGATAGGCAGAAATGTTAATGCGTAGAGGAGCGTTCTTCATTTGGTTTTCAAAGACGTTGTAGACAGTTTTAGGTGAAATTGCGAAATGCGCCTATTGTACGTCTCCCTGGCGCACTTTGCCATCTTGATTACGTGTTATCTGTAGCTTTCTTTCATTCAAACTTTCCATTTCGCAACGAGACTATCGCAGTCAGCGGATATTATTCATTTTGCCGAATGAAGGATAGGTGCTCCAGAGACAGCTTTGCTGAAGCCCAGGTTTTACTCAGTTATAGGGCGGACACTTTCGTAGCTTTCAACGTTTTCTGGAAAATATCATATCTGTTCAGTTCTGCCAACACTAATAGTAGCTGGCGAATTGTTATTTCGCTATTTTAGCGAGTGATATGCACGTAGGTGAAGGAGCAGCTGTTAATTTTAGAAGCAGTGCAAGGTGAACGAAGGGATGGAGGAGTGGGGGGGGGGGGGGGGGGGGGGGTGTGGAGGGAGGAGAGAGAGAATGTGCATTTGCGTTCTCAATTAAATCAAAGTTCCATCGCTAAGTCACCACTTCCCTTGTGACTATCATGAAGAAAACCACTATTTCTGCTTTCCTCATCTGAAGTTGCACTCCATAAGTGCGCTAAACAATTGTGCCGTATTGCGATCTCCCTCTGAATAAGTAGTACCACTGTTCAAAATTACATACGGTAGTTCGTAAAACATGAGCGCTTGCAATATGAGAACTTGTGAAATTTTAAACGGAAATTGCCTTCTCAACAACGGAACGGACGCCTGTGATTATGGTGTTAAGAGAGAAACTTTTGGCGCTTGGTGATTGAACTGCAGTCCCTAGAGGCACTAGAAAGAAGCATCAAGAAGGAGCATCGAGAAAATTTCGGAAGGTGCTTTCATGAGTGAGATAAATTGCAAAAGTGTGTACCTATAGCGACGAAGCATGCACACTGACTACAAGCGGAATGAAAAGTGCGATTCTGGCAGCAAGGTAAACACTCGAGGGCGATGCAAGCCAATTAACGCAATGAATCGTAGTGGTTTCAAGAAGGTGCACTTTACCACTTCACACCATCCTCCACTCCACACTCCTCGCTCACTCGTTTTCCATTGCGAAAGTACTTTTCCACCCAGCCAATCTTTGTGATTTTCTGTAATAAATGTATCGCTAGCAACCTGCGAAAAACCTTTGCGCCATATTTTTTTCCGCCCACTAATTGTCCGCTGAGGTAGTGTTCGGCGATGCGTTGTTTTCCAACAACAATCAATTGCATGACTTTTACTTCCCCGTTTTTCCGATCCCACTCCCATCTTCTATCGCTTGATCGAATTGTTCCCCAACTAGACACCCTTTCTCCAAATGAAAATTTCTACCCACAGATCACTGCACCGAAACACGTTGCACACCTTGATAAAATCGGCTGTGCTTACTCAGTCGACTGAAATTTGATTCAGTTTAACACAGTGCTTTAACGTTATAGCGCTTACACTCTGCAAGTACGGCGATGGGTTTGGCGTTAAAGTAACAATGCTATAAGTAAGGCACAACTTTGTCCAACTGCGTCCACGTTCGCATGGGTGTTCCATAATTTCGCTTATATGCGTTGAAGTTGAGACATGGTGTCGTAGTTGTTGATTGACAGTATCCGATTTTGAGACAGGCAGTCGGTCGATCGACTTTGCCGTGCCAATTTTACTTCACTTATGAGGAAGGGTGCTCGTTATGACTGTGGAACGCGGTAGATTCACCACTGAACGAGGCGTTCCATGCGATCGAACATGTAAGCTGTTTTTTGCTTGTCAGCTTCTCTTTTCTGAGCTAATTTAATTCTATTTGTGATGCTTGTTTGTCGGTTAACCACTTAAAAGTGACTTTTCTGTCAGTCATGAGCGTTATGAGTCTATTAGAGTCCATTGTGGACGACACTCGTGCAAAACAAGATCTGAAGACAGATGCAAGCTTATTTCGCTAAAGCACATCCATTGCTTCCCAAATATCCACGCTACTAATATTTGGTGCAGACGTGTTAAAAGCGCATTGATATATTTTCTCTCAGGTGAGCTATTGCTTAATTTGCGCTTTTTGTTTTCCCTGAGCGAACATTTATTAATAACAGAACCACCCAACATTACTACATTGGTTTAGTTCGTGAAACGCAAATGTTTTATTGCACAGTTAAAGGTGTCTTTGCAGTTATGCACACTGTAGCATTTGGTTGAGCTGAACAGCAGTGATTACAGGAAACGACCGATATTTGAATAATATAAAGGCATCGGGATTTAAAAGATGCCTAACCATAGCTGAATCTTAGTAATCTGCTGCAAACATTTGATGTATTCTAAGCATTTGATCTGGTCGTTTTCTTTGCGCATCTTCGTCTTTATGGATTATTAAGCCGCAGTTATAGTAAGTAACCTTTAAGTTAAGCAGTCATGGGAGTAATAATCTCTTGAGTCGTAAGCATGAAAGGAGTTACGTACAGAGGAAAGATGATGCTTGAAATGGTATATCACAGACATAAAATACTGTAATGAAAACGCTCATTGAAAGGCTACTGTCTGGCTTACAAATTTTTTCGACTTTTCGAAGGACTGGCTCGGTCTGTTTCTCCGCGGTTGGTAAACAGCGCGCGACACTTTTCTCACTTCTCGTCACATTAACGGATCCATGCATCTGAGGCTATAAAAATATACCTGCGAACAGGGGGAAGAATTCTGTTGATTAATTTAGTCGAACCTCTAAGATTCACTGCTTCGGAAGCTTTTTAAAAAAAGTTTACCGTACTGAACAATTTTTATGCTTGACTGATTAAAGATAATAACGTGTTGTTGATATTAGGTGATAGGCGAAAAAAGAGTGAATACTCGAAGCCCTCATTATACGGCAGCACCATGGAACATATCAAATTTCAGCATGAGACAAACAGCGCTTTTGGCGTCTTTTCAAAACCTTCTCATGTGACTGCTATAGATTTACTCACTTTCGAGCAGTTTTACATCGCGTTTGTTACTCTTCATTTTCGTCAAACGTTTTAATGAATAATCAGTACAGTTTCTAGGCACTCTTTGCCAACAGCTTACTCGATTGGGATAGTTGACAGTTGTCGATTTGGTAAGAGCCATGATGCTTTATAGAAAAATTGCATTCTTAGCTGAGATGCCCGCTCATTAACAAAAAGAATAATGTTAGAGTAATGAAAACAATCATAATAGGGGGGTCCGTATGAGCACCTCTTGCTATCATTCCTTTTTCCACTGAGAAAGATATAAGCTTTTTAGTCCCGTGACTTCACTCATGTCAAAGGAAATAATGATGATAATAGATAAGCTGTATGAAATGGGGTTGTACATCGAAAATGTCTGCGAAACTGCGCTCTAGGCAATAATAATTTATCACTGTTACGTTCTCAAACACTTCACATTATGAAGTTTTGGTGCTATTCGCACAACTGAATTTTGAGATGTACAAAGAAGTGATTAGTTTTGCGAATAGTGACGGTCGTTGAGCTGAGCAGTTTAAGGCTACTGTAATGAGTTGGATGAGGTCGAGTACGTATAAGAGGATGCACATTCGAATGTCAGCTTGCTTCTTTTTGCTTTCAGAGAGCGCCCCTCAAGCGATCCTCATAGTGCGCGATGTACTCGCTGTTGGCTATGGCCACTCACATTTTCGCAAACATAAAGGCGCTCGAGCAGGTTCACTTCTATTTTGCTTTTGTTTTAGCTGAATTTTTTACCGAATATTTCTTTCCGTTTTGGAAAACTGACAGGCGAATAAAAATCTTTTTTTTTTCGCTTAAACAATAATGTCCGTACGTTATGGGGCACTTCTGAACTTTTTTCCTGTAACACGCTGAAATGAACATCTACAGCCAAAGAAAATAGTTAGGTTAAAAGCTAGGAAGGAGAGAGCGGAAGGCCTATATTACAAATTTTGTCATGTTCCGAAGAGGAGATACATTCGAAACTTGGATCTCTGGAAAGCAATTGCTTCTTTGCTTATACTTAGAAGGGAGCTTTCATAGCGGAGCGTTTGCTTAGTAATTTTGGCAAATCTGACTCTACGTTACTTTCGTCGTTTCACAAGTGTTTTGCACATAACTTTTAGCATTGTACTTTTGGATTTTTTTTTGTATTGTTTCAACATTTGCTTGATTATGATAGCACACAGTCTGAGTGATCCCAGTGGATTACAGCAGGTTTCTGACGATCATTCGTACCTTTCGCAGACAGGCCATGTTCGACAGATCAGAATCCCTGGTGATGTAATTATTGGGGGTGTGTTTCCCGTGCACGCTAAGGCCAACTCACCTGATCAGCCATGTGGAGTAATCACTGAAACGAGGTATCCGTTATGCTTCTTCGGCAATTCGGCTTCACTGCTTAATAGAAACGTATTTTTGTAATTTTGTGCCTTTCTTTCTCGTTTTTCTTAACTTCGTTTTTTCTGTGAGCCAGTTTATCTACAGTAAAAGTCATAGCATGCTTACTTATAGCCGATTTCTACGCTTCCAATTGTTTCAACAGAAACGGCCTTAGGCGAGGAATACTTCTTCGCCTTTCGGTAGTCTTACTGTTATCACATTCTGTCAATAATACAAAATAGTTTAAAATATTTAAAAAAAGCGTATTTGGCGCTCCTCAATAACGGTTCAGCAAGGTAGTTAAATTTGAACTAGTCAAACGTTGTCTCAAATAAATTGCTTGGCGACTTCCTTGCTCAATCGCTGCATATATAAAAACATTTTTGCGCAATACAAACGCTATGTCGTTTGACATCTTACCTGTCTAGCGTCGTTCAGTCCGTTAGATTTAGACAATAGTAAACATACATAAATATATAATTACGAAGGGTGAAAAGTTTTGAAAACATAACGCTCCTCAGCAGAGGGTCTTAAAAAACACAAAAACCAATCAATGATTGTACCTTCATTGCTGCCATTAAAATGCACAGACTTTCCAAATTCTGTCACCAATTTTGGTCACCTATCGCTTTCCACCGCTGCTTACGTTGGGGCTTTTTTCTTTCTATAATTCATTCGTAATTTGTTTCAATAACTACCAATGGATGCTTGTGATTAGAATAAGTAATAGTTGTTGTGAATAACTGTGTTTGAATTGAGAGTTGCTTTCAGAGGTGTTCACAGGGTTGAGGCAATGCTATATGCTCTCGATATGATCAACTCTCAACGGGATTTTCTCCGTGGTTATAAACTTGTTAGTTTTGGTTTTTTTCTATAAACTATTTGGCAGCCATGCGAAAATTCCCACTTTCATAAGCATTCTTTACTGGCACTATAAAGGCTTGAGGAGTTAGTCGAATAGGTAAGTGGCATAAGATACAAGCCAAGAGACGGTGGTTAGAACATGATGGCCGTTATGACGCTCAGCTATATTAAAGCCTAAAGAGGCCGTCTAACGTACCAGACATTAAACAAAAGGGTCGCTGCGTTTTATAAACTAAATTCGCCGTGCTGAAACAGTGGAAATATTTACTCCAGAAATTCAGCATGAAACGCCATCACGCCATAATTTGAGTTCAGTGCTGATAGCAGGAGCTACTGATAAGCAAGCACTATCATTAGTAAGCACTCACGTTTGCTTAATAATCATTTAGATTCGCGTCAAAGACACGACACATATATTTATCAGTTCTGAAATTCAGTTTTTTTTTTTTTGTAGAAAAGAGTCATAAGTTCTATGCGCTATGAGCAAGTCGATCTACGCATTTTTCGCTATCACTTGTAAAATTTATTAATTCGTAGACTGAGATGAGTGCAGTCGTCATTAGAATAGCGACTGACAGACGGAGACATCGGTTTGGAAACCTGTTGGCGTTCAACGCTCTCAGTTTTGCTTTTTGGTTTTTTTTTCATCTTATGCTTATTGCATCAATGGTATCTGAGAACTGATCTCTAGATAAATACGCAATTTGTTAATAACATTTTCAGGATGTTTTCTGTAAACATTTCTTTTGCCTTTGTTTTTTATAGTTAGAGCGTTTTTTGACTTACGGTCACATAGTCAACAAGTTACATATTGTGAACTTCGTAACGTGTTTAGTAACTCTAAATTGAGTCATTCTCGACGAAGTGCACTTTCAATTTCTCAATGCTAGAAGTTTTGTTCGATTCCAGTTTTGTTTTCTAAATAATTTCCACCTGGAATAATAGTAGCTTTATGTTTGTTTTTGTTTTCGCAACAATGAGCTACTACTACTCGTGCTTGGTTGTTAAAGCTGGGAGTGTAGTTGATGATACTTCAGTTCCTTCTATCGCAAAGAAAAGATGATTGCTTTTAAAATATACTGCATTTGTTTATGCACTCTGGTGTACATGTTTATGTATTTGTGTGTTTGTGCTACACTGGATTTATTTCTTGGCTTTTCATAACAAATGAAAGCTCTTGAATTTTGCTCAGGGAGAAGTGCTTTTCTAATAGGACGTATTTGTGGGATCAGTTCAAATACTTCCCATTGGATTCGTCGAAAAACGTTTGTGCGATCGTTCTGCTGAGTGAATGAAACTGTGAATGAGTTATAAGCTGACCTACGGTCGAAGGACACTGTATGCGTTAGCACAACCTCAGAATGTTTATCACCGATATGATTGCTCGAAATTCGTAGTGCGAAAAATTTATTCTCACCTACAGTGGATTATTACTGTGTGATACCAAAAACAAGCATTGATTTATCGTTGTCGCAGTCGAAAGTTGTATCCGGTAATCGACTACTGTTTCGATTCTGTAAAGTGGACTGATCGTTTGCAGGGCGCACTAATACTCGATTCATGTTCAAACCCAGCCTACGCGCTCAATCAAAGCCTCGATTTTGTACGTGATTTGATTGGATCGAACGATGCGTCCGAATATCAATGTCGCGATGGCAGTCATCCCGAAAGTAGACAAGTGGCAAAAAAGAACGTCGCTGCTGTCGTCGGAGGCAGTTACAGCTCAGTAACCGTGCAAGTAGGTTGTATTTCCTGAAGTCAATGACATCTACTAAAACCATTTCGGATGTCTGATAGTGTTACTGCTTACAGCATGAAATGTTGCTACTGTCAAGAGTAACACTGTGCATATAAAGTATGCAGTGATACTGCGTGCAGGAAGTGGTGGTAATGGGGAGCGAGAAAATGAGCGACAAATTCAAGATACGCGTAGGCTTGCGACTCACCACTTTAATGTCATCCGGCTGTTTTCCACGCTACCATGATTCCCACCGTAAGTGCGACATTTCCACGTCGTTTGCAGTCCGAATGTCGGAAACGTGTTTGCGCTGTAGTACACGCGATTATGCGAACTACTTTTGGAATTTTGTCGCCTTCTGAAGCCCTAACTTCGCCGCTTAGACGCTTACTACACGACTTGGTGGCCTACGTATTTAGTGAGGTGGGCGTTGCAAGCGATGGACTCCCACATAGTTTCGGAAGTGAAACGAAAACAAACATATCACCGCTCTTATGTGCTGTTTTCTCTCTAAGTACTTTCTTGGGTGGCCTGTGGCCTGATCAGTTCGCACTTCCCATGAGCGTGTGCGAATAATGGCAAACTCCCTGAGGCCGTTTGTTTCTGCGACCACAATTCCCAAGCGTTTAGGCTTCCGTACTTATTGAAGTATATCGCATATTATGTTCTCCCGTGAGAAGATCCTTACGAGGATGAAAGAAGGCATTCCGACTACCAACGGGGACCGTCGGTGCCTCGAAGGCTCGGCTCCATTATCACTTGGTGTATACACTGATGTTGATACAGCTTCTTTAAAAAAATTCCTTTCTCGAACTTTGATGTTTAGTTCGTGTTTCCATGCATGACTCTTTATTCGTTAACGTTGTGTTCGACGATTAACGAAAATTATACGTTCCTTAAGCGGGGTATGAATCCTGTCGCTTAGAGCAATTACCTGAAAAACAGTTCGTTTCATGAGTCCGTGTGCTGCTTATAAAATTGCGAAACATATTTTAGCTTTATTACAGATATTAGTAATAATAAATATGCCGATTCTAGCTCATCTTTTATTGGGCAAATATTTCAAGAAAACTGCACCGAAAAACTTTTCTTAAAATTCTTTAAAAGCGGACCCAACAAAATTCTTTTAGCACTATTTTTTCATAGTCTTGCCGGTCGACTTATAAAGAACGATGCACTGGTGGTACAGAATTCATAAATAGTTCGGCCATACGAAGTCATTTAGAGTATGAGCCGAATGGAAACAACAATTGAATGCTGCAAATTTTTAGTCACCTTTTCAGTTCTCTAAAGTTGCGAACTGAGATAGACGGCTATTGAAATGAGGCCATTGAATGAAAACGTTTCGTCACTTTGTTATAAATTGGTCGAACTTTCTTATCGCCCAATTCATATTTTTTTTCTTTGAGCAGTATTACATAATCCACCAACTATGCTTCAAACAAACCGTCGTTAACAAAGAACGCTTGAAAAAAAAACATGTAATACGGTGGCGCAATTTTCTGTCTACCTTTCTCCGGGTACCGGTCAAGAAATTTATAAATTTGTGATTGGTTTTCCATTCATATTTTAATTTTCCTTTTTCCGGGATTTTTTTCAGCGTCGGATTGTCTTCAGTTATGATAATGGTTTTCAAGGCGGACAAATGAAACCACAGCACTAGTCCATTTCGCAAAAGTTGCCGATTTCTGGTGAGTCGTCTTGCAAGCATCTATTCCGATGCTAAACCCGTTTGCGTTCACTGCTGATGAACATTATAGAGATTTTGCAGATTACCTCAGCAAGTTGCTTTTTCAGATTGCCAACTTGCTAAGGCTGTTCAAGATAGTGCAAGTGAGTCCGGCTAGCACAAATGCAGACCTCAGCGACAAGAGCCGTTTCGAATATTTTGCAAGGTGAGTTGACTCCATCTCAAACGCTACGAGTGCGTCTGCCCAGTGTGCGAAATTCGGATCCGTTGTGATCCACGGATTTTATAGCAAAATTGAGTGAGCTAGATTGCATTCCAAGTGACGTGAATTAACTACAATTATTGTCGCAAATAATTTGTGAAAACTATGCGTTTCATCTAGATCCCTATCTTCAGTGTAACGCCAGTCTTAAATCTGCTAAAACGGAATACAGTGAATTAAAAAGCAATGCTGTTGGCGATATTCTCATAAAAATCCATTTAGCATTCCAGAGTTTGTTCTGTATTTTTTCTTCATTCTCTTTTTGGTGTAACTTGGCCATTTACGACACCAGTTACGTAAATCCTTTCTTGTTTACACGTTTATATCCCATTCGTTGCTTGTATAGATTTGAAAGTAAGCGTAACTAAGATCGTCCGAAAGATGAAGGACGGAGGGAGTATTAGTCGATGATCGAGAGGCTGATAGAAAAGGCTTGAAATGTTAAGATTTTCCCTTAACCTAGTGTGAGTCAGAAGTTTTGATACATTTTGCTTTTATGTGCCCAGCTGCGACTGCTTGGAACATAGCTGGTTAATTCATTTCTGGCTCTACATTGGGCTCCTTAAGGGTTTCGCTATATCCTCAACTAATCATAAAATAACACTTTAGTCACAACAGACAAAAATACTGGAATAAAATATATCGCAGCTTTTGACTCATTTTGGAGGTGAGATTTTACTCGTATTCACTGGTACTTATAAGCTTCTTGCTTTTCGCTGTTAAAAAAACAACATTTTCTCGTGAAAGCATTTATTTCTTTGTAATCAGATCAAGCCCACCGGAGGAAGAGTTACAGCTCCAGAACCCCTCCCCTCCCTTTCATCAGTATGCCAATGATTCTGGTTGATATACATGCAAATGCCTATTAAGGACAGTGCCAAGCGACAACTACCAAGCTCGTGCAATGATTGATATTGCGTTGCATTTCAATTGGACTTATGTCTCGTTGGTATACTCGGCAGACGAGTACGGTGAGCTGGGTGCGGAGGCGTTTAAGAAAGAGGCTCGTAAGGTGAATATCTGCATCGCCATCGAAGAGAGGATACTGAACAAGAAGGAAGCTCTCTCTGAATCGATTGACAATCTCGTCAAAAAGTACCGCACGTTTCATTTCGACCTTCATATTACTTTCGCTTCCTTACAACTTACTTCTTTTCTAAGGAAGATAAATTCCTTGTTCATCCGAGCAATTTGCAATAGTCGATCATTTCAGGCTGCAGCCAGACAAAGTGGTTGGCGCGCGAGTTGTTGTTCTGTTTGTTGGCACGGAATATGTACCAGAACTAATGCTACAAACTTCGGAACGAATGAATTTGGACAATGGGCACCAGAAGAAGAAAATAATATGGTATCGGAGAAAACATCTTTTTATTTGAAAGTGTGACCAACTTGAACATTTTCGGCTGATGAATACAGTAGCGATGGCATGAAGCGATCGAAGGCGATCGATTACTGCTTATTTATTTTAAGATTTAACCAAAGACTTTTGTTGGTGGCTTCATCGTTGAAAAGTTTTATAGGCGTATAAAATGCAGTGGGTAAAGCATAGGGGTACATACTTGAATGCTTACTTGTCTTCAAACCTGCTTCTGTTATATAAATATATATATATATATACATATTAGAGTAAACTGAGAGGGGAAGAACGAGGGGTAGAACTGACGAAAACTATTGGTGTTACACTTTTTTTGTGCATCGCAGTTTATTGTAAAGTAAATTGGTTCACTTAGCGAGCTTGGTCGCATATCATCAAACGTTTTATTAAAGGTTGGCAAGCGAGGGCTGGGATCGTAATAACGATGCGTATACGGTCGGTTCGCGAAAGGCAGCTGCACAGGGCGCTATTGTACTTATGCTTGAATCCAAACGAGTACCTTCGTTTGAAGAGGTAATCTTTTTGATCTTAGTTCTCCTATGATATCCTACTGTTTCACTACTTTGATTCGAATTTTCGAAATTATGGTTGCAGTCGGAGATGCATAGGGGAGAGAGCTTTCCCTCGGAATCTGAATGCTATGGATATCTCATCCCCTTCCTTTCCTCCTTTTAAGATTTGCGCTTCGCGATTTTTGTTTTTGTTTTTCCTTTTTCACATCACCTGCCTAATCCTCTCGCATATTTTGGAACTAGCTATGCCGATGCCTGAAAGAGGCGTGATTCCACATTTTTCAGCAGTTCGGGAAGGGCATGCTTAGGTGTGCTTGCTGTCACACGTGTTTCCGTGTATAAGTGAGTACGAAAAGAGCTCACTCTGGCGAATTTCATGGTTTCATGCTGAGTACGGTTGACGAACTTGTCTCGGAGATAAAGATATGCATATGTCGGAGTCAAAGATTGTTTCATTGTCGAGATGCGCCTATGTCATTCTTGTGATTTCATTGTTTTTCTATGAGGTTTGAGCTAATATCTTCAAAACGAATATCGAATTAACCCTAGTTCAAATGCTTTGTCGCTTGAGGAAGTAAAACTCTTCGTTTCCGATTCACATGAACCACAACTATCATCAAGTTCATGTCATCTGCTCATCATAGTTTTCTCCTCACACTTCTCAGTAATTCGTACATTTTTTAACTGATTCATTTGTAGGTGTTGCATTTAGAAATGTGCTGCGCATGACCAGAGATTTGAAGGAGTTTGCAACGCTTTCAGCTGCGCCTTCAAGACGCTCTAAAACGCTTCACATTGCTGTCGCAAATCTGATCAGTGTTTCCATTTGGAAGCGCAGTTTACTACATTAACGCGAAACGCGAGCAAAATTTGATTTACTGGTGACGACGGTTCAGCAGCACTTTGTCACTGGATCACCAGCACACAATTGCGTCATTCAAATTTGACATGACATCATGTCGGCCGAAATGTTTCACGTTATCCAACTACGCAATTTCATATTCTGAAACAGCGGAGCGGTTCGGCACTATTCGTAAAATGCAGTCGAAACAAATGCATTTAAAAAAAAAAACTGAATTTCTTCAGCGATAGCAGGTCAGTGACGTATGTCACATCACGTCTATGAACGTGAGACACGAATAAATAAATATAACATGTTTGAGAGAAGCATGAGGCATAGCTCACTAACATGTGCGCAACACACTCATAAGACAACCCGAACTCTTTAAGGTTTCGCAAACTTAGCATTGAAAGTACGAGACGGTATAAGCAGACAGAATGCGATACTACTAGAAAATTTAGCTTACAACGAGATCGAACACAGTGGTAGCATTGTTGGTTATGTGTGCGCATATAAAGCGTATGCCATACAGATATACACATTAGTAAGCAAACTGCTATAAAATCATTAAGGAGGCAGTTTATTAAACAGTTTTTTAATGGCACGGCCACGCACTGCTCATTTGCAAGCATACCTGGCGTTCACACGATGTGCGCCTCAGTTTTCGCTTAGATGTGGCGCTTGATGTTAGTTTTTACGTGCTTTTTGCCATCGCTGTCTATCTGCTATGTATCTTTCCATGCGATGGCCTTAACATCGTAAGAGGAAAGCTACTATGACGATATTTAGTGGGCATAATCTATTGTCATTATGAGGGCTGCCATGTGGAATTTTTAGTTGGTCCATGAATTTCTCGAAAGTTCGTGCCGTCTCGAGAACAATTTCCCTTGGAAGCTGGTGCAGAGGACAAAATGCGCACCAATTTGAATCACGTTTCAGAAATTTGAGATGAATGATGTAGAGCGTTGAGCACTACAACCTGCAGTGAACACAGCTTGGCATATGAATCTTATGGGATGTAAAGTTGGGAATTTTTGGAGAATGAACCCAAAAATTGCGTAAAAATTGGAACGATGAGCTAGAACAGATCTCAACCCTTGAAATAACTTTTGAACGCTTGGCCAACAGTGCACATCTGGCGCAACTGTTCAGTCACTAGTAGTGCAGAAATGTTTTTTCTTTTTTGCATTGTTATTTGTTCGTTATTTGATTTTTGGATTATTGCCTAGGAGGAATTTGACCGTCCACGATTGCGAAAGACCACATAGTTTGAACCCCTTGGCGTACTCTCTAGATTTTTTTCGCTTTGGTTGATCTTGTAATTTCTTAGTCACGAAAACTATTTTGAGGATTGTTGAATTTTTTTTGTTTGGACGACGTCTTGCTTATTTTGTTGCATTTCCTGGGCACTATACTTATGCAGCGTACTGAAAATGAAAATTAAACTTGTTATTATAGTATTTCCTCTCATTGAATCCGGGAAACGACAAGTTCGAGCGTAATAAATGGCTGCGCGAACTCTGGCAACATAAGTTCAATTGCGAATTCGGTTTACCGGATGGGAGTACGCTGAATCGGTGAGTTATTTTGTTCGTTTGTCTGCCGGAATCAGATGAGCGATTTGATAGCAAACTGCTCTATTGACTAGATTGATTTTTAAGTTTTTTTTGTTCTCGACGAAGAACTTTTGATTTCACAATGTTTACAGAAATTTGCTCTCATTTTTTTCATTCCCATCTCCTAATCGAAGTTTTAATTCTTTGTGCGCATGATCGCCACCAAGGCCTGGCTCTTAGATAAAGAAGTTTTTTCCGAATATTGTTCTAGATGCATAAGAAAAAAAATGATTGTCTTGATTAGACCATTCGACTAGATTAGTATTTTTTGCGTAATGAGACAGCTATTGCTTTTTTACATTAACTTTCCCATTTAATTTGTCATTAAGAATGCTTACGGTGAAAAATTTGTTAATTCTTTCTTAAAGAATTCAGTTCTTCTAATTTCCATTTCCGTTCGAAAATGCATTTTTTTATTCGCCACGAGTTTCTATTAGGATCTCAGCGTTTTCCTTTGCTGTGACTGCTGTGTCACGTCAACATGAGCAGCGCATCCATGCAGCTGTAATTTATACGGTCCACAAATCAATGAGCTATCATGCTTTCCTTTTTCGCTGCAGCCAAAATCACTGAAGCGTAGCGTACTATAACTTTTCTCCTACGTTGTACACTGCAAACTAAGGCATCGCATGTACTTAATTACTTCAAAATGGCGGAACTGATTAGACGTTTGAGCCACGGAGGGCACTGTACAGGAATTGGCATTAGTGACTGTGTGATCTTGCAAAAAATCTGATCATTGCCAACGGTCAAATGTGTAACTTTGGCGGACATCCTCATTGCGACAGTGAATTTTGCGTCAGATGTGAGAATCAGAGACAGACGCGCGAGAACTTCAACCCGGATGATAAAGTGCAATTTGTGATCGATGCAGTCTTCGCGATCGCTCATGGCCTACAGGTGTCTCTTTTTTCATAAGCAACACTTATTGTCGCCCTCAAAATATTTCATTCGTTTATTATAATTTTCATATAGTGAAGGCGTTTTTTTAGACATCTTATGATCAATTGTTCTTTTTGATTAAAACGTATGTTAAAATTCCGAAGTTCTTGTTCTAATGATCGGTATCAGCATCGATGGGTGGTGTGGTGAAACGTTCTCTGATTGCGATTATCAACAGGCTACGAACTCATATGTATTCGTTTTATTTTAGGAGCCTTTTTATCTGGCTTCAATTTCGTGCGTTTTTTTTGTGCTAGTTTTAATGGAAATAATGCGACCTACATATCTAAACAATCACATTCTTTCAAACTGAAATACATTCAGTTTGCGGAGAATGAATATTTTAAGGCAATGAAACAATCGGTTTGTCCAAACGATACGATAGAGACGTCATGGATATCGCGTCACTCAAAAATGCCTCATATTTGCTCAGCAATGAATTTGATTGACGGTGAAGAGTTCTATCAGAAATACTTACTGCGCGTGAAATTTGAAGGTAATATATGCGTTCCTGTTTGTGATCTTTATATATATATATATATATATATATATATATATATATATATATATATATATATATATACATGTACATATATACAGGTATATATGTATAAATATGTATATATGTGTCTACCTATTTGTTAGTTTCCACTCACGAATCACATAAGCTTCCTTGGCAACCAACAAGCAATAACCGATGCGTTGCCAGAGCTCTAAAATATGAATTGGGAACGCTTCGTTGGTTTCTGAATGGGTTGTGCCGCGTGGAAAATAATAAGAGGGATAATTGAAAAGGGCAATATATTCATTTGGTTGAGTCGAAATACGGGCGCGTACGGTGCACTCGTTGTGCACTAAACAGTTCGGTTTACGAATTTTTGGGCGAGAAATTGGTAATTGTAGGAAGATGAGTGCGAAGATCTCTCAGAGAATGGCCATTAACATTTCTGATTTCGTGAACGATTTTCCCCACCACTATGACGACTTCATACCGCACCCCAAAAACAAGTGTTTGATCTCATGTTCGTTTAATTGCAGAAATGTTTAAGCGTAGCTATGCATCGTTCATCTTTTTTTTGAGCATTTATTTTAAGAAGCATTGCAAAAAGCACATGCCGTGCCAGTTCCATCGTACACTCTGCAACTTATTACTTCTATCGAATTAGGTTTCAAGAAGTATATTTATGCTCACAAAAAAATACAGCGGGCATGTTTCGCTGCTATGTTTGAAGATATCGACATTTTCTGGGCAGAATAATGTGGGTTTTTTTTTTGTTCTCGCAAGGAGCGTTCAATACGTATTGTGGATTGATCATCGAGGCCTCGATCAATTGTCCTACGAGGCTATTTCGTCCACCGCGGTGAAAATATCGGCCGATTACATTGTGCCATATGCGTGTTCGCTGTATTGCATTTTTAATAACCGTGGAGTAACACAGTGGCTAAACATTGCTGTGCCGTAAAATTCCTGTGGCAGAGGTGTTGGTAATGCGAATTTACCATAACGTCGTCATGTAGAAACTTACGTCATGAGCTGTTGAAAAGGTTTTTTTTCAATTAGCTGTTTTGTTTTCAGATTTGGTCGGTAAAAAGTTCAGGTTCAGCCCAGAGGGAGACGGTCCAGCACACTATACGATTCTTAATTATCAGCCTTCGTTTCGTGATAAACGGTAATCTTTGAAAATTTTCAGTCATTTCGTAAAAAGGTTATTCTGTAAATAGTTGCCAATTTTTAGTTTTAAGTTCATATATTAATTCATACGGCCAATGTAACGGCAACTGTGTAAAACACATTTGCAACAATAAAAAGTTTCCAAATTTCAATTTTTCAGCGCCGAATCAGACAGTGGTCGCAGCGAGTACATCGAAGTAGGTCGTTGGTCGGAAGATCAGGTGGGATTTCGATGATTGCGGAAGGTGATCATATTTCTGTCCTGGTTTTGTCAATCGCCTTCTAATGAAATTCGCTCGATTCCTGTCCTTGTTTTAGCTTTTTTTTCGTTTCAATGGCAATATAATTGTTTTTAAAAATTCAAGGCTCACTAACAGTGTCACTGTGCACTTGCTGCTGTCGTTTAAAAAAAACAGCGGTTTGGCGTCCGGACGGATGTTGGTGGAGCTCAAAGTATGATGGAGCCGTTGAGTTGAAAGGGTAGAGATATACGCCACAAACATCGCCCAGAAAGTGCTTTTACAGTAATCTCGCATCAAAAACCTGGTCCTGTCCACGTAAATGCAGAAGCACGAAGTGATGCAGATGTTTTCGTCGCTTCTTCACACCTAGCCTCTAGTTCATTAGGGATTCGAGTTTCTTGTTTAAGCTAATCACAAGAGACAAACGGGTACCGCTGCCGATATTGCCAATTGTTGTGGTGGCAGTACTGACGATATCCCTTCAATCGTTGCATTTCCAACCACTCCGGACAAGTATGCACTCGGTAACCGAACAGACATTATGTAAAATTTCAAAGTGAGTATTGAAGTCGTGAGATGTTTTCAGTTGGAGTTGAACGACGAGAAGATGTTTTGGAAGGAGGGCGACGTGCCGATTTCGCAGTGCAGTATGCCTTGTCCTCTTGGATATCGCAAACAGCTCATAAAAGTAGTATGTTGAATTGTTTTTCCGAGCTTAATGATTGAGCCTTATTTTATATATAGGGAGACGAGCCTTTTTTGAATTTTTATTGCTGCTGCTCAAAGACAATCGCTACAGTAGCGATGTAGCCATCGACTGTTGTATTGTCATTTCTTGTATTCGCTGAGTGTTCAAATGTTGTAATGTAAGGTAAGAAACAAGCGAAGTCGAGACATGACTTGAAACGAAAAGTCACAGTGGGCAAAATCGAATGGGAAGAGGACATTAAAGCAGATGTGAGAGGTACTTGATTAGGCTGAACTATGTTGTAGACAACGCAAGCGGCGGTTGATGAAACCTCGAATTGGAGAATTGGCTGATGGCGTTTAATTTAGTCTTGGATAACTGCGCTGTGTGGGGTAAGATGTATGCCTACCACGACTTTAAGGGTTGTAAAAGCTGGGGTCGGTCAGTGCCATTCATAAGTAAATGAATAAGTAATGAGGTTAAACCTTAAACAGACGCTATTGTTGATATGAAACTTTTTTTGAAATACAAAAATTACTAAAGGTATTACGTTTTTGAAGTTGCTTCGTTGCTTTATTTTGTATCGTATTTGCTACTTTGAAGATAAAAATCGCCTTTCTATCTTGAGAAAACGAATGTCGGACTTGAAAGTGGCACACTTGAAAAAGTTTCATGTGCTCATTTTTTTTCCTTAGTTGTGGTCAGGTACGCCTTCAGGATTGGAAAATGGGGAGAGATTTGGCCGAAATACCGTGAGTAGCATACCTAACTAACGTTGATGTTTTCATTAACTTTAAGTGATTTTCGTAAGAAAGCAGTAAAGAGGCGCCTTAATATTCTAACTGGCACATGACTGGGCTTGCCTTTGCTATCTGGATCGGAATGCGCTCTGTTAGTGTCATAACTTGATTGTTCTCTCGGAAAAGTGGAAAGGGCTTAGTTGAAAACGATGAAATGTTATGCAACTTATTTTAGACGATCCGCTAAAATGCATTTATGATCTTGCATATTGTGCGCATTTAATTTTGTGCAAACTAAAGATATACGTATCCCCGACAGAGAAGCGCTACCGAGCTTGGGAAGAGCGGCAAAACGCGAAGACAATTTTGACGGGTCTTTTCGCGTTTTGTGATGCTTTTTCGTGCTCCATTATACTTCTCTTTTTCGCTATCCACATACTTTTATGGCGCACAACGAAATACTCAGTTTATTTAAAGCTATAAATGCGCTCTTTAAACGTGTAGATTAGAGCATATACGTATTTAGGATGAGATATGCTGCTGGGCATGTGGAAAATGTGAGGACTACGAATATCTCCTCAACGAGACAACATGCGTCGACTGTGGTGAAGGTAGATGGCCAACGCGGGATCGCACTGACTGCTTCGATCTTGCTCGCAAACATCTCAAGCATATGCGATGGTCCTCTTGGTTAGTCTGTGACAAAATTCCATCAAATCCAGTTTGTCAACCTCGTCTATAAGCAATAAGCATATGCCATTCCGGTAAAACTTTCGAATTGGTCAAATGAACTCTAAAATGCAGTTGATAGTTTTGATTGTATTTGTGAAATCATTATATTAGTTATGCGGATGATTTATGCTAGCAATGCGGGAAGACTTATGCAATGGCAGGTGGAAGATGGCGATGCTAAAGCGAAAAAAAAAATCATGTTCAAAATGAAGCTACCTCCGGCGTCTTTTATTCTTGAGTGAACGAAAATGTCATTTGTTCTCCGTACTGTCTCATTTATGTTTACTTTCTTTTTATGTACCTTAAGTATGAACGAATTCTATAATCCTTTTTTTGGAGATTTAATATTCATAAATTGTTTTTCTTGACACTAATCCAACGTAAACTTCTGAAGTTTAGTGCCCTTTGTTTTCAAAAAAAAAACTTTTGCTAAACGATTTTCAAGCATAAATGAAACTTGACTGAGAATCTTCAATATTTAAACGAGAATGCTAACGAATTGCTTTGGAAAACGAATGCGCCGTTTTCTTTTCATTCAAAAGTTATTAATTCGTCATGGCTCAAGTGCACGGTTTTTTTTGGCCATTGGAAGAGAGAGGAGATTAGAGGAGAGGAGAGAAGAGGGGGTGGGGGGTAGGGGGTGGGGAAAGAGGGCGAGAGAAGGAGTCGTGTCAGCCCTCCCTCAATTCCTTAATAAAGTGCCGTCATGTTTGTTCGCTTGTCCTGTATAATGGTTTTAATTCTACTACCCAAGCACAATCGTAAAAATACGTCTGGGGGCCACCCATTCAATCTGCCGGGATGCGCATTTGTGCTTAATGTAGCTTTTTATGCTTTGGTTACTTTTCTCTCTTTGCAGGTATTCAATAGTTCCGGCAGTCTTCGCTGTGATAGGTATTTGCTCAACAGTAGCAGTTATTATTGTATACATAAGGTAAGTGAAGATGTTAAAATGGGAATGTGTTCAAAAGATATGCGACTCATTCAAAAATATGTGATTTATAAAGAGAGTGCCAAATAATGAGCGGAGTTGTTCTGCACCTATTAGATATTATAATTCACAGCAGACGGTATGACCTGAAAATTGCTCAGGAAGTTTCGAACTGACAAGGGTCTCATAGCATTTTCGTGGTGGAATTTTGTTTCATAAGTTAGTTGCAATGAAAATGTTACTTCATTTGATTTTTCGAAAGAATTTTTGCTCTTAACTTCCTCATTTTCGTTCCAAGCTGTTGAAGAGATAAATGAACTTGATCAATTCTTAGCAAAGCTCAAATTATCCAATACGTACCAAATTTCTTCGTAAATTAAACAACCATAGACAGTTGCGAGCAAAAATGCATATTTCATGCAATGTTAGCGGGCTTAATTGCTAAGTACAACGAGGATGCGAAATCGAACAACGTGTGCGGATGATAGATTTTTAAATTAAAAGAAAAGATTTCGATTTATCTCACTCTGAACACTTTTAATCGAAATCGTTTCAGAAAAGATGGCTTTGAGTGGAGTGATGATTGGGTGATTATCTCGAAAGTGTTTTCTCATATATGTTCATTTATTTACTTAATGAGCGAAAATACAGTATTGTGTCGAAATTGTTTTATGAATTCAAATATGTGGCACGGATCTGATATAGTTCACAGAATACGCAACGAAACTCAACAATATACTACGGTTCATTGTGATTACTGAACGATAGTCGACCACTTTGCTATTCGGCTGTGAGGATGTGCTTCTTCGAAATAGTAGCCAACCTTCCATCTCTTCACCAGTCGCAAGTAAATGAAACTAAGAAAATGAAAAGAGAAATTTATAGCAGCTGTTCAATGTATGCAAGGTTGAATTTGTTAATTAGAACAGAGCTGGCATTTAAAAAAAAAATAATTCGTACTGGGGTTGCTAAGTGATTTTGGGCAATAGAAATTTGTTTCAGGTACACCGAAACGCCAGTTGTGAAAGCTTCAGGGAGAGAACTCAGCTATATTCTTTTGGTGTCGATGTTGATGTGCTATGCAATGACTTTTATTCTTATTTCAAGGCCAACTCCAGTCATTTGTGCTATTAAAAGAACCGGTAAGAGGTATTTTTAAAATTGTTTTAAACACTAAATGTTTTTAACATAAACCGGATTTTGATTGCTGTAAAGTAAAATTTTAATCTTAAAAATTATAAGTCATCGTTGGTCGCCATCGTCGTAAACTTATCGGTTAATAATTTTTCATGAAAACGAAATCTCTTGTCCGTTTCTGAGACGGTCTGCTTTTGAGGATCGATCAAATGTTATACAAGTCAATATGTTTAAGGCATCGGTTTTGCGTTTTCGTGTCTATATGCAGCAATGCTTGTCAAAACGAATCGCATCGCACGAATATTCTCACAGGCGACGCGCTCTGCGCAAAGACCAAGTTGTATATCGCCCATCTCTCAGGTTTTCCTAACTGGATTGCTTGCCGGAGTACAGCTTTTCGGTTCGCTTATATGGCTACTCATTGTGCCACCAGGTATTCCCCGCTAGGCATTCTTTATTCTAACTGGCAATTGCGTTGTAGTTAGCGGTGCTATCAGTTCTGTCCTTTGTTCACACCGAAATCGGAGGGCAGTGTCTAAGGCTGTCATCCCCTCCCCCCTCTTCAAAGCAGTTGTAGATGTGAAAAAAGAAGCCTTTTTGGGCCCCTTGTGTACGCAGAAAGGCATCGTGAATTTTGGAAAATACACCGGTTTTTTTAAACTGACGTAATCATAACCTCCTAATTCATAGCAAAGCTCTAGAAAAAGTAGGAGCATACAATTTCATTTTGTGATTCGTTGCCATGAATTTTTTTTTTTTTTGCATGCAACTGCCAGAATGGTAAATAGAACTAGCAGCAAGTGTAGATGTTGATTACAACAATTTTTTGTGGTAACATAGTGAGTCATGTAAAAATTGCTGTGCAGCGCTGCTCTTAAGGGTTTTTTAAAAAGAGTATTCCAATGTGTTCTAGATGATGAAAGCAGATTCAACAAAGAAAACTCTAAGGGAAAGTCGCGTCGCGGAAACATTGTTCAGCACAGTCCTGTGACTTTCCATCTGCGTGTCCTTCTCATTGTTCTGTGCTGCAACTTGGCTGTAATTCCTTCGAACTGTTCAATTTTAAAAATACCATTAAAGCAACAGCTGCATGCAGTCGAACGGACGGATGCAGTTTTATCGCATTTTTCCTTTCCAAAACCTTCTTTCTTTTATGCGAAACCCCGAACGAGAGAAACAAGCTGTACCACATGACAGCTTTCGTAGGAGTTATCTGAAATCCAGTTATGCTATTTTTGGTGGCTGATGAATATGGGTTACTTGTATGTCATTTTGTAAAATACTTCTATTGCAAGATCCTCTTCAGCGCACGACATTTCAAAAATTGTCAAAAACAATGCGAACAAGCAGGGCATCTTATTAGGAAATGGCATATCATGCTCAGTTTAAGGTACAAGGCATGACTATCCGAGTCGTGATCAAGTGGTGCTAACATGCAACGTGCCCGACCATCACTTTCTCTATTCACTTGCCTACGACGCTGCACTAATCGTGCTGTGTACCGTGTATGCGGTGAAGACACGCAAGGTTCCTGAAAACTTCAACGAAACGAAGTTCATCGGTTTCAGCATGTATACGACATGTGTTGTTTGGTTATCCTGGATATTCTTCTTTTTCGGCACGGGAAGTGACTTCCAGGTTAGTCGGGGATAATTTTGTGGCTTCCTTTTTTGGCATCTATCAAATACCATATATACGTCGTTTACTGATTAAGCTTTCTAAAGAATTGTGATGATTTATAATGGGTCACTGGTAAGCGTGAAAGTGCGCCAGCAATTCAAAGGTCAGTTTGCCTCTTTAATTTTCGTACTGCCTCAAATAAAACCCTTTCGACTATGAAACATACGGTTTCCTAAAACAGAAGGAGAGGACTTTTTACCAGTCACTTTTCAGTCAGTTTTCAATACGGAAGTTCGCGTTAATCCGTAGTTTTATGAAGGCGAAGAGCTATAAAATTCGTGAATTTTCGTAAGAAAGTCGGAGGGTTTATGCAAGAGAAAGAGCTATGTATAAGACGCTTTATTCGAGATGATAGTTTTTTTCCTTACATCCTACGTTTTCGTAGCTAAGAATTCCAGAGGAAATTTATTATCCTGAACATGCCGTTCAAATCTCCTAGATCCAATTACTGTTTTTATCGCACTTCATTCTTTGCTAAAAAGAAAAAGCAAAATTCTTCGAATTTCTGCTTGCATGTGAAATATACTTTTTTCCTGCAAACGGTCAGCGATGATTGCAAACGCACAACATTAACCGATATATTACCACTGTCGACTTTGTTTGGTTTCCTTCTCACTTCTTTTACTAGGCAGGTGAGATTGAACAGTGGCGTTGTTGAAGTGATTCGAAGGTAGATCGGATCGTGAAAGATCCTTCAAAAGTTGGGCGATAGGGAAGGTGTCCTTTAAGAAATTTTGCTAGTTGCAATCATAATGTATTTGAGTTCGGCCATCATTATCCCAAATTTTTGAGTGTATAAAAAGCTGAGTATTATCCACACGATATGCGCTTAAGATACTTCCATTTAAATTTTTCCTTTGTTAACAATTATCACCAGTTAACGACAAGCGGCATAATACTGCACTGCTCGCAAAGAGCATTCTCTAACGAGGTATGTATTCATTTTATTTGCGGGTTGTCGATACTAACGGAGTGCGTTTTAGATCCAGACCACATCGTTATGCATATCGATATCGATGTCAGCAAATGTGGCGCTTGTTTGCATCTTTTCACCTAAACTCTGGATCATTCTTTTCGAGAAACACAAAAACGTCCGAAAGCAGGATGGGGAATACATGCTGTCACGAAGGTATCTCATAGTAATATATCTACACATTTTCTTCAGTTGCTATTATGTACGCATTGTGCTGTTAAAATATTCTGCGTTTAATTTTTCTTAGTTTAGCCGTTATCGCCTATAAAGGACAGGAGACAGTGGCGAGAAAAAGTTGTCTTCTTCCTCCTGCTCACTGTTCACCCCCTTTCACCCACCCTCCCCCCTCCTCCACCACACCTTCTAGGCTTATGATTGCTCACAAAGTGGTTTTTTCTCTTATTGGGTGAGCGGCCGTTCTTTGGTGACCGCGTCTTCTCTTACTGTTTTTCTGAAAGCTTCTGATGACAGTTGTTGACAAATATGTTTTTTTTTCTCATCAAGGACGGAATATAAGTTCTCTACATGAACTTTTGATGTTAATTTGATATTGATGGCGGTTCATCTTTATCTATGACTCAGCTTTCGTTGAATTTCAGGAAAAAAATTTCTGGAACATTCGTAGAATCGTCTGTAAAGAGGTTTAAATTTTTTCCTGAAAATTGATCACGTGGAGGAAATTTGATGGGGAATTCGATAGAAGCACTAAGTGTCCGGCAGGCTTGTTTCCGGGTTCGAAAATTTCTCGCGAAATATTTAAAATCTATTTACTTTTTCCGAAACATCACATTTATCGTCATCTCATCACGGTTGACATGCGCGACTTTACTAAGCGACATTCGAGCGTGAATCGCGGGCTAAATATATGTTACTCAATTAAATCCGGTTTTCCTGAATTTTCAGTGGGCTTTAAAAACTCTATCTCAAGTAGAGAGTGACCTAAGGAATGCTTTTACAGGGAATTCGAAAAAATACTTTTCCGATATATGGCGATTAAGGTGCGAATCTTCACTGGCTCACAAAAAGTGCCATTTCCAACATTTGGGGTAAAATTTGCAGGTGCAAGCAAACGTTCACAGAAGCAATCATTTCAGTTAACTTCCCCTGAAAATATCCTTCAGCTTCGCCGTTTTAGCAGTATCGAGCGACATACAAAACTAGGTATAGAGTGTATTTAAAAAGTTTTGATGGGAATTGCACAAAAATTCGAGACGATGCAGCAAGGTAAACTGAACTCAAAATTCATGATTTGCATTGAAGAAAGATCAAAAAGGTTGCATTTCAGTCTTGACGAGAGATTTGTAAAGTATAGTATTTGCTTGTTTGCCAAAAAATCAGGAATTTTCAGTATTCTAGAAATTACGGATTCGAGAAGACCACTTCGAATTACCTATTCGAACATTTGTTCATATGGAAACTCGATTATTTATTAAGAAAAGTTATTACTGTTTTTATGAGCCATTTCGTATATTTTCTTCAAATTCTCCTCGACATCGAAAATCCGATGTTCCAAAGAGAAGAAAAAACGAATTGCTATTCTGGAATAAGTTTCGAAAGCTATATAAATTTCGAAACGTAGAACTCGTAACAACTCATTCCTGTTGAAAAATGTCTGTCGAAATTTGTCACAGGATCTCCTATGAGGCGAAAAGGCTAAGCAATAAAAGCAAAAAAAAAATCAAAAGGTAAGAAGCCGGTGCCACTAAACTTCTATTTTGAGAGGAACTTTACGTCTTCCGAAGGATTTCCATTCATAAAAATGACCTGTTTTCTTTTGGTGATTTAATTTTATCCCAGCTTTTTGGCTGCATCCAGTTGATCTTTGTATTTTATGTTAATTACACACCGTCCAGCAAAGATGGCGATGTTCTTTCAGTAATATGACGTTATCTAGCGCTTCAGAATCTAATTGGAGTACAAATTTAGAACCTTCTTTAGAAGTCACAAACGGCGCAGGTAAAATCAGCATGCAATTCAAATGATGCCAACTTTTGTTGCTTTCGGCGAATTCGAATTTTGCTTTAATGTATGCAAATGCACTTGATATTTGACAGAGAAGAGCTGCAACGATGAATATGCTTCGCTTTTGCTGTTGTGTTATGCTTTTGTTGCTATGTTCGATGATCGACCGATATATTGAGTGAATGGGGGGTTACTTAATGTTGCTCGATAGCAAACTCTTGCCTTATCAAAGAAACATATCATTTAGAGCATTCATTGGTAATATGCTTACATTGTCTCATATGTTAAAGAACAATGTTAGAGCGGAAAATTATTTATTATATCAACACAGTTTTGGTTTATTTCTGTACTTGTATATCCTTTCTGTTAACTGAAATCGTATTTGTTATGTCAGAGAGCACGTTGCTTACTCCAGTTCCTTATTGCCAGTTTCGTTCAGTTGCAGGGAGGGATTTCTGTTGATTCAGCGTAGGTCGTCGAATACCAAATTCTCACCGATTTACTTAGATTTCTTTCCATTCTCTTCGCGAAGCTTGAAACAGTTTCGTCTCGTCGTACTTTCACTGCCGCTGAAGCTGAGAGGGTTTGAGACCCATTTCAGCGAATTCTTTTTGAATTCATTAAGTAGATCGGACCAAAGGGGGATGAGTGCCAGTTTAATGTAGCTATTGTGTGGGTACAGCCGAATTGTTTTGTTACCTCCGAAATTCGGTGGCGATCGAATATTTTCCACGGAATGTCGACAAAGTTTTTTAAGGTATGATTGGTTTCAATCGAATTTAGGCCTGCAATCAAGCGCTTTTGGTTGCCGAGCTAAAGAAAAAACGTTTCGTTTCACAACAATACTGATTTCAGGTCAGCGATTAGTACGCACGACGAGAATACCGCAACTCAGTATACGGCATTGCTGGCCGAACAACGACGACGTGGATCAACGCGTAGTTCCCACCAGAGTATTTCGTCATCTGCTCAGGATACTTTCTTATAATCGTTTTCAATACCTCAGAAACAACAACTGTACGATGATACAGTCAGTAGCTTTAAATAGTCTTTTTTTAAACTTTATTTATATGGCATTCGAAGTGGTCCAGTCGGGCGAGGTTGCTTTGGTGTTTGGTGTCAGGTGTCGAGTGACGAACGCAGTGGAACCTTATAGAGAAATTTACAGAGCTGATCTTTCGATGGATATTTAGATTATTTGCAGTATTTAATTTTGCTAACTCCATCGCCTTTTTCAAAAAGATGAGCAGAATACTTTCGGCTTATCGATGTTTAACGTTTCTCTTTTCAAAATAGAAAAATGTCTTGAAAAGATCTCCTTCGGAGCGCTTTTCTTTCTACATCAACGCTACTCCTTGATCGCCATTAATAGTTTTATCTTACTCAGTGTTTGTTAGTGGAAGGAGGGCATACAAATAATGGGACCAGTTTTGAGCGGTTTATTAATAAAAGTCGTAAAATTCACGATAATGATTTGTCATTTTCAGAAGTATGACCGCTGAAAACGTTGTCGCTTTAAAATTGCCGATCTCTGTTGCATTGTTGGATATATTCTCAACTGCTGCTCAGCATGAACCTTCAAAACGCCTAATGGAAAATTGTTAATGAAATTTGCTAGTTTATTTCTATCGTAATACTAATTATGCGCACGAGCTTTTATTTTCGTATGAAAGCTTCCTCATGAACTCAAATGTTTATGGAGCACCTGAGTGTTTTTGCAACAGCTTTTGTACGGCTAAAAGATGGAAAGATTTCGCCATTTTCAAGTTGTAGTGGTCGTGGGGCTCGGGATGAACATTTTCTTACAGTGATGCAGGAAGTGCAAATGGATGTTTTGAAAAAAAAAAGTTATGGATTCTTGGGAATAGAGTTGTACATAAAACTGTAAACAGTGAGGTGCTCAGAACGATTACAGAGCTCGTACTATTTCTTCAAAACTCGGTTAACTTCGATTCACCTTACCTCTGTTCTTCATTGCTTTTCAAATTCTCACTTAAAATTGTGTGACCGTGCTTTCTAATTATATATATATATATATATATATATATATATATATATATATATATATATATATATATATATATATATATATATATATATATATATATATATATATATATATATATATATATATATATATATATATATATATATATATATATATATATATATATATATATATATATATATATATATATATATATATATATATATATATATATATATATATATATATATATATATATATATACATATTTACATGAAGCATCTTTAAGAAGTAATTACTTTTGCTGTTGTTGTTTGTTGTCTTCCACTCTCACTTACTAATCACAATATAAACAGCAGTCTAAGATGTTCTACAGTCATTACTGCTCAGAGAGCTAAATTCATAATACTCACATACATGCAAACTTTTCTCAGTGAGAGTGGAAAAAGTTGTGCATACAGTCAATTAATCTGCAGAAAAATCGTTATACTTATTAATATGATTGGAAGAACTGGAATATAAATGTGGTAAACAAGTTTTGGCCCTATTTAGCAGGGATTCAAGACCAAATGGAAATCTGCATCTGTAAAGTGGAAATCTGAAACATTGGAGCTTTTGAAAAATTATTGTCTGTGAAGTAACTGAAAAAAAAACTATATTTTATTGTACAAGATGTGGGGCAGTAGCTCAAAAAAATTTTAATGGCACTGTGGCTAACGAACGTCAACTGCACTTTTACTGGTGATCACAGTGGGTGTCAAAACATCGAATAAATTAAAAAACGATATTCGTCATTGTGGGACCTGTGTTTATTGGCACCACACTACGATTATGCATATTATATTGGCTTTTGGGAAAATGTCTAGAGTAGCCAAAACGATTGAAACTTTTGTGGTCTGCAAATGCGCATATGTGATTTGAGCCACGTATAAAATTTATGTTCAGACCAGTTCTGTGGTTGATTTTAAGTCTGAGTGGAATGTTGCTTTTATTCGATTTTAAACGGAAATGCTTCGTAATCTGCATTAGAAGCGTGTCCTCAATAGAAGCTCTTCCTGGAAACAGCTTGACCTCTTCAGTCGGAAACAGCTTGACCTCTTCAGTCTTTCAGTTCAAGAATCGGATGCCAGTACAGTTCATAGGTTTCACTGAAAAATTGAAAGTAACCTAAACAACCCAATGTTTCGAAAATTCGTCATTATTTCATTACAGCAGAACGAGTCACAGTTTTGTTTTTTTGTAATCGAAATATCTGGGGCTTCGCATGTAACGGGTTTCGCAAAACGTCTGTTTATGGAAGGCGCAGAACAAAACAAAAAAAATGAAAACGATACGAAATATGCTCTTCACGAATCGACTGATGGCTGACATCATTCATTTTGTACACTGAACCATAGAATTTTTAAGTATAAAGCTCAATTCATAGAAGGGTTTGTTAAAATGTAAAGACAGACGGAAAAAAGCGATAAATTCATTTTATTTTTGGGCAAAACGCTAATGTCAACGAAATTTAGCGCTGGTGGACGAACCCCCCAAACCTTTAATTTCTCGTTTTGGCTTCTTGGAGAAGCTCAACACGATTTGCAATGAGTGCTGTAACTGGGAACTCGCTCTTCGTCAAATCATGTGGAATTAACTCTCAAGGATGGAAACGGAACGGATGACGCAGATTCATAAATTTTTCATCCGTTCAGCTCAAATTTGGAGTAGACCATTAGCGGAGATGGAAGATCGATCGTAAGTACATGCGTCATCAATCAGGCACTACGCTAGAAACAAAAGAGCAGCCTCGGTCATCTTCCAACTGCATTGATCTGTTTTAGGCTGGCGGGTAGATATGACCGTGTATCTGGGTTATATGCGATACCGCAGTTGGCGAATGGCATATATTTTTCGATGTAGGGTTCGGGGACCGTTCGTTCTCTCGTAGGAGCTGATAGCTTGTTTTTGTAAGGAATTTTCGAATGTTTAATTGCTTCATGCGGTATGCTATACCATAAAAGGAGGTGGCATTTTCGAGGGTGATACTGACAACTCCACTCATATGGTAGTGAAGCTTTTGTCAGTCAGCGTTGTGTGGTCGAATAAGTAACAAAGTAGACTCGAGTATGCTTGTTCAGCATAACGTTAACAACGCGATGTTTGCTAATGACGTTCAGATGAGCTTTTAAGTAACAACTTTGAAACGCTACGCTCAACGGGTAAGCATCTGTCGATTGGATTGCAGCTGAAATCGTATACGGGGATCGAAAGGAGAGTGGTGCAACTAATTTTGGTGACAGAAACGTCTAGGCCAGGAAAACACTGAACAGGACGATGAAGGGTACTCGGGTAAACGCGAGTGATCAGCTTATCGGGTTGGGCGCTTTTTGTGGAGGCATCTCCTGGGTTTGTCTTATTTCCGTATATTTTTACTCACTTTTCATAAGCAGCATTCAACATGTTTACTGCGAAATATATCCTGAGGAAAACGAACACAATATCTGACCGTCTAGTCTAGACTGTTGTCAACAACTTAACGAAGCGCTGGAGACGGTGACAGGGAGTAGGCGGAGTTGACTCTTATTGCACAGATACGCTCAGGTTTCTGTAACTGACTGGTTGAACATATTTGTTTAATACTTCTGTATGAGGCGATGCTAAGACGAGTTGATGGGAGGGGGGATAGTGCTTGCCCCATCCGCTGGAAAAGACCACAATATGGTCATACAAGGAAGCCGGCATCAATCTACGGGGCTACTTAAATTGACTGTCTTGCTTTTTTACATACTAACCATTTGAGCGTGTTACAATGAGATTAACGTTGCGTTATGCTCACCGTTATTTCGTAGCACGTCGTCACAGTGGTGACGTAGTTCATCTGTTTAGAGTCTCCGAATTACAACACCTGCACTAGATTTGAGAAGGCACAAACTTTATAGACTGTAATGGCATGAAATGCGTGAAATTTGTATTTTGCGGTTCCAAAAGCCCTTCTGCATATTTGTGCTATGGCTTTGAGTACCACGCCCAACCTGTGAAACCATTAACTGGGTATATTGTGGTTAACGTTGACCGGTAGAGTGCGTTGACATGAATTTTCTGAATTTGAGATGTGTTTGAGCAGTGGAAGTACGATAATCTATTATACCAATATCCAAGCGTATTTTACTCATCAACCGTTCGTGCAACCGGCAAACTCAGTTCCGTTTTTTATCCGTTGTAAACATAAACAGATTTAGCTAATTTGGTAGCCGGAAGTGGGGGGGGGGGGGGGGGGGGGGGGGCGTTGCTGAAATAGCAGTGGGGTTTTTATCGAATGGGGTGAAGCTTGTGTTAGAGGTGGGAATTTTTTGTCGAAGTGTATGCTTATCGTATGCGCTATGCAGAGGATCTTGTGTTTCCGGTGAAAAACGCATGACCAGTGAGGTTTTTTGTTTATTCGGAAGAACTGAAAACATTCATTTTTATCATCATTGGTAGGTGTGGTTAGGACTAAGCGGCAGTGGTTCGTAGTTTTTTTCTTTGTTTCAGGAGAGCGGTGATTTTTCAAGTTCCAGTCTTCCAGCATTTCCACATTGTCTCCATCAGACGGTTCTGGTGTGGATACCTTGTGTATTTCTGGTATTGGCCTCTCCGATCATCGCATGCCAGATCGTCACAGATAGATCAATCGAACTACCATGGACGCCGTTACTTTTAGCCAAAGTGGTATGTCGTTAATCGTCGTGTTATTTTTTTTCGAATTGTAGCATCATCGATGCTTCCGGCAGAAATAAGCAAACTGAAGTGGTACTTTGTGTATTGCAGTGCTGTGAAGCGGAAGTGTTGTGGCTTTTCGTAATACTCCTCATAATGACGAGGGACTGCATTTGTCTGTTTATTTTTCTGCATAATGGCCCAACACCGCAAAGACGCTAACTTCTACGTTTGAGCCGTTTCAAAAAAAAAGAAGCGCTTCTATCGCATCGGAGAAGCGCGATATCAAATCTTTCCATCTTTTGATTCCAATGAGCGAAAAATTCGCAAAGCGGATTTAATTAGATTAGATTTTGGCTGTTTTGGAACGAAATTATATCTATTTAATTTCTAATGTGAGGCAAAATAAATTGTTAAAGACGGACGAATAAGCCAGAAACTAAGACTTGCAAATGTAATGCTGCATTGCGACACATCGCAGCAGAGGTGGGCCATGCAAGTGTGTGTATTCGTGCGTGCGCGTGTGTGTGTGCGTGTGTGTGTGTGTGCGTGTGTGTGTGTGTGTGCGTGTGCGTGTGTGTGTGTGTGCGTGTGTGTGTGCGCGTGTGCGTGTGTGCGTGTGTGTTTGTCTGTGCGTGTGCGTGTGCGTGTGCGTGTGTGTGTGCGTGTGTGTGTGCGTGTGTGTGTGTGCGTGTATGTGTGCGCGTGTGTGTGCGTGTGTGTGTGTGCGTGTGTGTATGCGCGTGTTGCCATCACCATAACGTTTGCTAATTGCCCGATGCAGTTTTAAGTTTGCATTGGCAAAGCACATCGTGGTGACGTCACATCTGTGTGTATGTGTGTGTCTGGCTATTCATCTCGCTCGAATGTCTTCGCGTTCACCAATGTCACTCCGGGAACTAATAAAGCTGCAATTGGTAAATTTGTCAAGTGTCATAAGGCACATCCTAATCTCTCACACTGACTTATCCCTCCGAGGGAAGATAATAGCGGAAAGAAATTTTCATGCATTTTGCATACCGTCGCGTCCAAGAAGAGCGAATTCGTACAAGCGATTGGGTCAACTAAAATATAGACTGCGTTATTTTTTTTTTGTGGGGGGGGGGGGGGGGGGTGGGTT
>JPKZ01000716.1:138583-160390 GCA_000803305.1 Toxocara canis
GGGGGGGGGGGGTTGGGCAGTATGCGAAAACTATTGCGGCCAGTTATTTTTCAAACCGGTTAGTCTAATGCGTGCAACTTCAGGAGCTGATATCGTGCTGCCCCAGCTATGCATCATTACTTCTTCAGGAATAGCTTGGAATACTTTTTTCATTGTTCTCGTGTTTATGCTTTTGACTGGATGCATGGTTGATGTTGTGCCGTTATTGCAGCTGTTTAATCGAAAGTTTTAGCGATAAACGTCTGCTTATTGCAGATTCTGACTGGCCTGCAGTTGTTGGATGGTGTAGTTCTGCTGTTGATATCGTTATGCGAGGCGTTCATATGGTCGCCACCAGCTCTCGTCAACTTCGTCCATCCGTCGTCTCTGATCTTTTCTATGGTATTTTCACAATGTTTCGAGTGAATCTTGTTTTTTTTGTTGTTCCATCTTGTTTTTTCGACAGTTCTTTTTTGCACGTCTCCCCCAAATAATGGCTGCGAGGAATATGGCTTTGTCGAACGACATCGCAGTATTATCAAGGTTTTGAGAAAGCCGGCCTATTGGCGATTTGTGGTGTGGTGGAGAAGAAAACTGTCGAAAAGCGAGTGAGGCAACACGAATGATATGCTTAAGCTCAATACCATCTGCATATTTGGCTCTATGCTGAGTATCGCCCTTAACTGCACCAGTTTGAGTTTGAACGTTTTTTACCGTGTTTATTACTGCGTTGCGGTGGCATATATATTAGTTGTAAAGAGATGTACTCCCTAAAGGTTATGACATGGGTCCGAGAAAGACCGACATTCATTAATGGTTCGATTTAGATATATTTTTAATGTCTGTTCAATTAAATTAAGAGAGCAACTACTCAGAAAGGAATAGGGATAGGCTAATCATATACAAGACGGGAACGGGGTGCAAAGCTATGGTAATTATTATATTTAAGACTTTAAAAAATGTTGCAAATAATGATTTCAAACCATGAAGCAACTACACGCCATTGCTCACTGGCTAGTTGCTCTCGCTTCCGTGACCATTGCCCTTTGTTATAACTTTTTTGCAAAGGCAAACGTTTTGCGATTTGCGTTTGCAGCCTAGGGCCATTAGCTCACTCCATCTTGTCTTGGCTAAGCAAAGTTGTTTTTCAAATGTTTGGCGTGCTTCACATTTTCAAAGGAGTATTTTTAAAAGAAAATTTTTAAAAGAATGTGTGGTTCAGTCATTCATCTTGCTCGTTATGAATGGTTTCATTCGAGTCGACACTGTCGCTCGTTCAGCAAGTTGTTTCTTCATCGATTGTTGAATGGTGTGCTTAGCATTCGTAAAGAATGTATGAAGTTGAAAAATATATATTAAATAGTATGTAGAGGTAGAAAGAAAAATTGTTTTAGGCATTGATGTTAGTGTTGATTTTGATATGCCGCAAATTCGGTAAGAATACCTCCGGCGGCCTTTTTCTCACGTGGTTACTTTTCGGGCTGTGCGGCCTCCCTGAACTAAACTGGTGGGTCGTCTTATTGCTCGACCCATCCTACTACGCTGCGGTGAGTTGTTTTTTGCTTTTTGTTTTGTTTTCAAACCAATTTTATGCTGTGAAACGCTCCCTAGATGAAAATAAGGAGAGTAGAATTTTGCTTGGACGTGGTCACGATTGGTGATGTCACTGTGTCACTTTTTTTTTCATTATGGATATTTTACTTGCTGAAAAGTAGTGTCGAGACTACGCTGTGCCGCGTTGCAGCACAGCGTAGTATAAAATTGGGGTTGCTTTTTGTTTAAACTTTATCATTAGTGGCGAATCATGGACGGACGAAGATTAGCAAATTTCTATATGGATCCCTGAGCTGTTTTACGGCTACCGTAGACCTTGTCACCTTTCAGTTTCCTTAGCTTTTTGTTTATATTTACCATTAGTGACAAATCATGGACGGACAAAGATTAGCAAATTTATGTATGGATCCCTAAGCTGTTCTACGGCTACCGCAGACCTTGTCACCTTCCAGGTTCCTTAGTCCAGATGACGAACAGTTTCTAGTTTCACTCTCTCCACAGTTTCCTTTTTTTCCCCCTCCAGTTTTATTTTTCCTCTCTGTTTCTCGCTTTCTTCGTGTTTCTTTCCGGACCGGCCGCAGTTTCAAATTGAGGTTTGGCTGCTATTAACGACTGGCACCACACTTTTTTCTCTCATTCCCCTCCCTCTTCACCAATTTCTTAAGCGGAAGATTGTTGCTTAACCACTTGCACTTGGTGTTATGGCGAACTAGAAAAGGAGTCAGTTAGAGAATATTTCGTGGTTTTCCAGAGTTATGTTGCATTGAATAAGTCGCAGTCGGTTTTACAGAATATGACAGTGATGGATTTACCGCGGTGTGCTTGCTTTTTAATGTGGTACTCATGCGTTGTCGTGCAGATTGTGTTATTCTCATTTGCGGATACCCCTTCCGATTGGCGGCCGCTTGATGGAGAGGTGATCATTGTTCGTTCTCTTTGCGGTTACTTTTTGATGTCGTTAGTGTTTCGCTATTGTCTCATTCCCATCGGTTGAGTAACCGTAAAGAGAGAGGCAGATTTTTCGAATAAATCCCCGAGCAGCTATAATGAATCACTGTTCGCTTGCGTTGGAAGCAGTTTGTTTTCTAGCGTTTCGAAACATTTCCACGGATAGTCTTAGCACAGCTAAGGGAATGTCTGCATAGGCAACCTAATTTAAAATATTTTTTGATGAAATGTCACGTCCGTACAAGAGCTGGATTCGAAGTGGGGGAAGAAGAAGGATAGTGGCTTATGAGGGCGGCAATTTCCTGACGGGCGGTTGGAGTTTTAATGAAAACTTCACAGAAGAAGGCAGGGGTGGGAGAATTTGGGAATTCGCAGTACTTAGCCGGTGAAACGTTCGCTAAATTGTTATATTTTTAGAAAGCTTCTCCCGAAGAAAGGTCATCTTTCCTGAGTCGGCAGACGATGTGGTGGTTTAACGATATATGCGCTACGGGAATGAAGAAGCCGCTGGAAGTGCGCGATCTGTACAGCCTTAATCCGGGCGATACATCTGCTGTGCTTGTCCCAAGATGGGACAGACTTTGGGCTAAAGCCATCAGTCGTGCGTATTTTATTTCTCTGTTTTTTTTTGAGACAACATTCAGTACAAGCAGATCGAATTTGCTGCGGATAAGTAATCGAAACAATTCGGGCAGCCATCTTTTGAGAATTGCGCGTTGATGACAAACTAAAGACATTTTTGGCTGTATGGAATGAAGCGCACGGAATGAGCCAATGCTAATCTTCCAGCTTTTTGGACGAAGTCGGCATTGCATTCAAGAGTAGGTCAAGGGTAGTGATTGCTTTAAATATTTTAGAGACCAATTCGGCCAAAAAAGTGCTCCAGAAAAAAAAGATCAGATAAAATTTTGAAGAGAGCGAAGCGGGATGAGAATTATGGTTAGGCCAGTGAGCCGAAAAACTGAAAGACTAAATTTATCTTAAAGGAATGTTTTATTGGAATTCTTTATGTGCCATAGCGGATTTCTTAACTTTCCAAATTCGCGTAGAATATTTTTTTTCCGTAATTGCAGGGGATTATTTGCGTTCCTTTCATTCCGCTTAGAACTGTAAACTTTGCGTAGTCGTTTGGTAAAAAATGGTCTTAAACGTGGCTCTGAGAAGAAGAGGATTTTTCCTCATCATTTTGCAGTTTTGTTCTGTGTTCTAAAGCGTGCTTGAAGTAAATTCTAAAATCCCTTATGTTATTATTGCGCCGACATTAAGCCAGTTTCTGTTTTATGCATTTGTGTTTAATGATATATTCGAATTGACGTAACGCTCACCACGTTTGCATATGCGTTTTGATTACTGTCACTGTGAAAGGAGAGGAGTCAACTTAAGTGAATGTGCTGTCTTGAAAACTTGATGCTTTTTACAATAATGGAGAGGGGGAGAGGTCATCCGAATTTTATTCATCCTTCAACCAAAATAATTCGCCACAACTGACATTTTATTTGTTATGTGAGGGAGATGATTTTTTTTTTCAGACTACAACAACAAGAAGCAGCAAATCCTGGAAAAATGGCGTGCTCGCGAGCGAATAGCCCATCAGATGGAAGCACCGCCTGTTGTACTTGCTGCTCGTGGTGCTTTTGCTGCACTCAAAATCGTAAGTTATTCGCGTTTTATAAAGACAAATCATTCGTGTGCATAAACGGCTTAGTATTTCCTCGCGTTTTTGACCTTTGATTGTCAATAACTAGTAGTCGGAATCGCGACAGCCAACAGCCATCAGGGGGTGCTGGTGCCAGTTTATAAGTAACGGCTGGTAGTGGGCATACTGAATCTTGTTAAAAGCAGCTTGTCCACGTTTAATTTTGTAATAATATATGAATCGGTTGCTTTGAGTCAGAGCTTTACTTCATAATGTATATTAGAAAAAGAACTGGAAGAGGCAATTATTTAACGGCCGTGAAGTGTTTTGGGTGCTTTTGAGTTGTAGTTCAGCATACCATCAGACGATGCATCTGAAGACGAGTCAAGATCGCCGAGACGAACCGAGTAGATTGCCGTCTTGGAGTGGATTTCCAGTTTATATGGCTGAGTTGTTTAACCGTGACGGCCAAAATCTTAACGGGCACTAGTAATTTGTCGTGGTCGAAGCTAGATGTGGATGGCTCATATTACCCTATCTCGGCCCCGGGGTAGAGCATGAGGTAACTGACGCGATTATGACAATTACGTACTATGTATCACGTTCGCTGTTTTTGATTAAAGTATGCGCTTTCATTGAATGGCCATGTTGGTATTGGCACATATTATTTGATTGTACGTAATTTCATTTATTTTAAGGACTATACGGCTGCCGAAGAGCAGTTGGTTGCAGAGATGCCGAGTTCGCCGTCGATAATCTGGCGTCTGTTTCTTCTTTTCAAATGGGACGTAATCTCAGCCATGTTTGTGCGCATGGTCTCTGACTTGCTGCAGTTCGGAAACCCATTCCTACTCAAGTAAGTTCGCATTGCAGGTAGTTAAAAACGGTTCTGTCGGGCGTTGCGGGAAACGTGACATCCTCGAGCATTCCGGAAAGCACTCGCTACCGAGTTTTAATGATCTCGAAGCTTTGCTGTCTTTTATGATTCGAAGGGTAGGGCAAATACCTTCTTTATCTTTTGGAATCTGTAGTGTAAATGTCCAACAATGGCTGAAAGGGTGAAATGTTCGGAAATATGGTGAAGATATCATAAAATAGCTAAAAGATACTTCTACTTTTTGGTTTGTTTTTGAACCGAAGAGGTCATTCGATGTTTGGATTGCCGCGTTGTCGAAGTCGTCCATTAGCTACGACCTCAAGTTTCCATTTCTTCAGTGTTGGTGGCGTCTCACTGCGCTTACTTCGAGATAGTTCGCAGTGGCTTGTGAGGATCGCTGACTAGTTAACACGTGTTCATAATCTCATGAATCTGTGCCATATTTCGGCTAGTTTACATGCTTCTTGTCTTCTATTGGAAAGTAGAGAAAAATGTATGGTTGTTGTTGTGACGCCGCCGAGTTGCCGATGTGTCGAGTCGAGACGAAGAATAGAAGCTTTTAATCGAAGACGTAGAACCGTAGTATACGACACGTCGAGAACTGTACAAGGACAAGGACGCACGCTAAACCATCAGCCTATTCTCCGCAACGAACGTAATAGCAATAGAGTTTAGGACTGGCCAACAAAAGAAGCAGAGAATTACTGAAATATAATGAGATAGGCAAAAGCACATTTATATCACTATGGGATCACGAAATAAGTCGGCGTGCGGTCGTGTTCCACAACACTATGAGAGTATAACTGATCCTGAATGATGTGCAAACCTCCTCCTAGAGCCCAAAATCAACATGAAGGAGATCCGTAATCTTGAGCAAAAGTTGTCAAGAAATCGATATCTGCGTCCAATGGATGGCAGTAATCGCCATTTCGTCACTCCGAAGGCCACACAGGACTAACGAAGTAGGGGAAGGAACAAAGAACGAATATGCATGTATGACCCTGACATCCGGGATTGGCATGATGGCTCAATCAGCAACTAGTACGCCTTTCGCGTCTCACTTATGAAGTTTTTAATCCTGTAGGAGCCAATTCTTGGTGAGCGACATTTAAATGCCTTTGAAGAAAAGAAATGAGTCTGCGTACGATGATGCCGGACATCCACGTGCTTTTTGGTCCACGATAGTCCTTAGCATAGATGGCGTCACCGACCCCGAAGTGGCGGCGTCGTGCGCCATGACGACGTTTGAACTGTTCTTCCATCTTGCTGTCACATGGTCCTATCGGACTGTCGGCAGACGTCGAAGAGCGAAGATGATTCAACATTGTGGTAGACACCTTGCAGATGGTGTCTTCTGTTAAGCGTCGGAGCATAGGCTTGTTCTGGGCTATCCAGTCGAGGCCAAGTAGCGACTGGGTATCTGCAACATAGCAGTTTCCTCTTCCTTTGTGCCCATTAACGCCGAAGTCGCACTCGAAGTATCCACGAACTTTGATATCCTTGTTGTCAGCTGACTTAAGCTTGACGAGTGGTGAAAGCAGCTTCGGGCGGTTGATTTTGATCCAGTCTTTGATGCTTAGCAGGGTGACGTCGGCCCCAGTGTCGAGGCGCATCTGGATTGTGGCACCATTGATTTTGACTTTCCGATAAATGCGGTTGACCGGCGCGACGTCTGTTCCAGTAGATGCGACAACGACGACGTTACTTTTAGCTCTGCTCTTCTTCCGATTTCGCGACCTCTTGTTCGTGAAATTCTTGCAGTAGCCCTTCTTGTGACCGATGCGTTTGCAATTGTGGCACGTCTTGTCGATGAAGTAGCAGTCTCTCGCCCAGTGTGATCCTCCACATCGAAAGCAGGGTGAGGGCGGTTTCTGGGTACAGTTCCTCTTGATTGCAACTGCATTTACCTCTGGCTGAAGCAGTGACGGTGGACTCCCCAGCAGTTTGGCATCTCGTCTGATATTCAGGAACTGCTGGATCTCGAGACTGAGCTGTTTGAGTGTCGTTTGTGGATTGTCCTCCATCTTCCGTAGGGCAAGAGTGCGAATATCGGCATCATCGGGGGTGTGGAGACCACAGATCCACACCAAGCACTTCATCTGTTCAGGGGTGATGGCGTTGAACTCTGCCATCTCATGTCGGCGATTGACCATTCCAGTATAGTCGCTGAGAGATTCGCCGTTACGTTGGGTTCTGAGATAGTGCAACGAACGTAATAGCAATAGAGTTTAGGACTGGCCAACAAAAGAAGCAGAGAATTACTGAAATATAATGAGATAGGCAAAAGCACATTTATCACTATGGGATCACGAAATAAGTCGGCGTGTGGTCGTGTTCCACAACAGTTGTATTGTTCATGGAACCGATAAAAAAGAAGAGGTGTTGCATACGTTGGTAAAATTGAATTGAGAAGGTGCTGTTCGAATCCTCTTTGATGGTGGCTTTGTTTCTATGCCTCGTAATGATGAGCTTCTGTATGCAGTGGTAGAGGGCTGTAGTGAAACGTAAACGTTTTTGAGTGTTGTTGAGATTTTGTGACAGTACTGATTTCGATATAGACGTACCATCATGGTACGCCTCCAAAATTTGCCGGTTTTAATGTTTTTTTAATTGATAAACGTTTATTCTAGGCCACTGAAACATGTTGAAACGAAAGTGTTTTTTTTAAGGCGCCTTATTCAGTTCACAGAAGCGCCACAGACACCTTTGTGGTACGGCCTGGCGCTTGCATCAGCGATGTTTGTAGCTTCGGAGCTGAGTTCCCTATTGCTGAACTACTACTTCTACTTGATGTATCGAGTGGGAACCAGAGTGCAAACGTGTCTCACGGCAGCCGTTTATAAAAAGGCGTGTTTCCTATGCTGATAGTGGATGAAGTAGATCACGTGTGTTCATGGGTAATTGGGACAGTTTATAAAGATACTCTTGCGTCTGTGATTTACCCACCTTCTTTACTTGGATGTTGGAGGGGGAGGGGTTTTGTTTTTTGTGGAATGACGGCTCGATTTCGATGAGTAGTACGATTTGATGTCCGTAAGTTGTGTTTGGTAATGTCTATAAAGATTCTTGAATAACAGGTACCAAGTGCTAATTTGATAGTGCGAACAGTAATAGAATAGAAAGGTAATAGAAGCAATCGCTGTTGACTGTTTGCAAACTAGGAACATACGTGCGCTGGTGAGTTCATGCGGCAACCAGCATTCAAGCTGTTTGACAGTTTTGAAAGTTGTGCATTCGTAATCGTGTCGCTGCCCATAGTACTATGTGCCGACGTTTTGATGTTATGGCGCTGCTATAGGTGCGAAATAACTCGTTGGCATGGTCGCTCAGCGTATCGAGGCTTCCTCGTCGCTGTTGCGAGGCTCAGCCAGTTGCTGCTTGAATGTCGAATTTGTTGTTCAGCACGGGGGAGTGTATAGTTTATTTGCATCGTAGCGACTCTTTACTGCAAGATGCGGGTATTGTTTTCTGTGGAAACAAGCAGTTCGAGGGAGATTTGATGGTGAAAAGCTTGTTAAACATAGCGAACGTAAATAGAAGTAGTAGTAGTCTTATTGCAGTTCTTCTTAGTTTCAGGCTCTTCGTCTTTCGAGTGTGGCACGTCGTGATAAGACAGTGGGTGAGATCGTCAATCTGATGGCTGTCGACATCGATCGCTTTCAACAGCTCATCCCACAGTCCTTCCAGTATTGGTCAAGTCCGATGCAAGTCCGCTTTTGAACTTACTGCCGTCTTTGACCAGTTTGATGTACGGAAATTAAAAAGAATAAAAATTGGTACGGACGCTTGGACTTGTACACTGCACTACATCGCGTGGGGATCTAATTTGGGAAAGGTTGGAGGGGGAGACTAAATTCAAGGGGATTGTGCGAACTCAAGAGGTGACGGATTTGAGGAGGCCTTATATGGAGGGCGAGCAGCTGAGTTGGAAGGCTTGCGGTAATGCGTCAGCTTACACCGCTTGCGCATAGGCAGATAGCTCCTCAGTTTTAGAGGGAATTTCGCTCATATCTGCAGAATCCAAAATTCAATGTTGTTTGCATTATTGAACCCTGAAAAATGGGTTTTTTTGGTGAGAGCCCTGGATCCCAAAATTATGCGCATTTCCTGCCCACCTCCTCAGGTAATACCCCGCCCCTATTCGAATTAGTATGTGTTGAGGAGACTTGCCCGTGTACAATGCATATCGTCTGAAATTGTGGTCATTAAAAACAGCTGAGTTGGTTGCAGATGACGATCGCTCTTTATCTGCTATGGAATCTGATAGGGCTTTCGGTGTTGAGTGGCGTTGCCGTGATGTTGCTTCTCCTTCCTATCAACTTCGGCATCACGATGGCCATTCGCAGATGGCAGGTATGTCATAGTCCCGTCATGCTGGTATTGGCCTGATTTCATGGCTATTCCACAGCAAGGTTCAAGAGAAGAGCTGCTATCATAACTCGTACTCTCCTCTCGTTCTTTTCGTTTTCTTGTAGTTCTGTTAAGGAAGTAGCGAATATGCGGCGCACTTTTGAAGGCTGTTGCTGGCACTTTATGATCGTATTGCAAATGAACTGTCTCATAATGCACATACATCGCGTACTAATAAAACATGAATGTTTAATATAAAACATTTGCTTGTCTTCATATGTTGGCCGTTCATCCGTTCATTCGTTATCGGTTTTTGATCCTGTTGAACCATCCACTCGATCATATAATCGAAACGCTTATCTAGCTAACGAATATACGCGCTCGTATGAATATATGTCTCTCGACTTAGCAGCTTCCTATGTAAATTACCTTTCCGTCTTTTGAGTGTGCAAAAAAACAGAAATCGGCGCAGGCCTTCCACCAAAAGGCTACCCCTCCTTTCTGAGGAGGTATCTTACAGGTGCGGCAAATGGCGGTAAAGGACGAACGCACAAACATGATTAACGAGATACTGAACGGGATCAAGGTGATAAAGTTGTACGCATGGGAACCAGCCATGGAAAAGGTGGTCACAGCGCTTAGGGATCGCGAGCTTTTCTGCATCGAAAGGGCTGGTCTTCTGCGAACCGTTTCAGACATGCTGAACTCCGCATCACCGTTCCTAGTTGGCTTTTATTGCGATTGAATTTAGTTATACTTGACTTTCAAGTTTATGAATATGGCAGAAGGCAGTTATAATTTAATTCACTCTTTTTGACCACATTGCTGAGCTGTTTTGTTCTGTTGGTGTTGGTTGACAGTGGAAGTTTTTTGATTTAGGTTGCGTTGTCAACCTTCGCAACATATGTTTTCATCGACAGCCGTAATGTCCTCACCCCAGAAATCGCGTTTGTCTCACTGGTCCTTTTCAACCAACTGCGGACTCCGATGAGCACGGTCGCTGAACTTATCTCGCAGACTGTACAGGTAACTGACTACATCTGTTGGCGAGGGCTTTCAAGAGTCCGCGCTTGTGGGGAAGATGAAGGCAAGAATTTGTTCTGTGGAACTGCAGTCCGAATTCCAGTGAAATTCCATCATCGATTTCTTGAATTTATATGATGAGATATGATGTCTCAAAATATAGACCATTTCCTATATATTCCCCTTCAGAGGAAATAAAGGATTCTCACAGGCATATGGCTGTTTTCGTTATGTGTAACCGCATGTTAGCTCTCTCCGCTGTTAACTCTTCTCAGTGGATTGTACCCCGTAATGTTTTTTTCTTGCAAAAGAAGAAAATTTTAAGGGGCAAGTTCTAAATTCGTGCGTGATTTCTACCATGTTTAGACTCCCTTCCCTCGCCTCCCCCTGAACAAATCAGGACTCGCGATCCAAAGGAGAAGGAAGTGGGGAGGGGAGGCAGACCCCCATGTATGACAGCGATGTGGACCTGGACGCAATTTTTCTAAAAATGTTTTGCAGGTTGTAGTGAGCAACCGCCGCCTGAAAGAATTTCTTGTTGCTCCCGAGCTTTCGGTTTACATCGATAATACCAAAAAAAACTGTAAGTTTACCCAAAAAAACTGTAAGTCACTACGTTCCACGCAAAGCATCAGCTCTTGAACCGTCAAGTTTCATCGTAGTTGCAACTTTCAATCTCTTTCTTTCGTGCGTTCAGTAGGTGTTCATTTCGCTGTGATTCCTCGAATATCAGTTCTGTATTGATGTAATTTGCAGACTTGGGATGTTTCTAAGCTATTCTTGGTGTTTTCTGGCGTTTTAAGTCAGTTTTTATAAATTAGTGATCCTCAGAGCTGAAAAAATTGACAATAAAATCGAAATCGGCTGTTTATCCAAATCGTCGGCTGTCTAGTGGAGTATTGTGTTATGGAGATGTGCAACGAGAGCGAAGTGGCAACCTCGTCCATCCTTCACTTCACTCTTTTTCCCCTCCTTTTTCCCATCTCCCCATCTTCTCCACGCTCATTCTCTTCCATTCGGAAATCGAAATGAAAATCTCGGCCATGCCTCCTTTGCAAGAGAGTGATTTCCATAGCAATTTTTTTTTGTTGAATGCAAAACATATCAATCATAAAAACCTTGGGGGTCAAGCCGCCGTGAAAGGAATGCATCTCCATCTGCGTATCCCTGCTTCCGTATCCCTGCAGAAGGAACTCTTGGCGCACATTCGGCTATATTAACTTGAATGTAGGATCCACTAGTTGAGAAATTAAGGAAAAAGTCCGCCTTTCGGAACTCCGTAAGATATGGGATTGAGCTTCCACTCAATTTTTGTGCACATCTCGATACTGCCACTTGTTGTTCCGTATTGTTTGAAATTTAGCTTCGACGCAGGAGAAGGTGATCGAGATGAAGGAAGCTTCTCTGGCATGGGATCTACACGAGCCGCCTTTGCTGAAGAATATCAACATCCAAATCGCGGAGAAGAATTTTGTCGCGATCGTCGGTAGAGTCGGTAGTGGAAAGAGCAGCCTTCTGCTGTCTTTACTCGGCAGGTTTCATCTACATTCCTTAAAACTTTTAATTCTATCTAAACGGAAGTAATATTAAAGTACAAAAACCTATTCTAGTCATTCTAGCTGGTATGTTTTATGAATGTTAAAGAGATTGCGCGGTGGATTTCGCAATGCGGGTCTGTCCTTAAGCTTTACCACAGATTTTTGGATCGTTAAGTCTACGCTTCAAGGGCTGTGTGCCGCGTAGGTTTTGTTATGAAGTCAAAACGTATTCGAAAGTGCATCTTCGCTGCTGCTAACAGTAATTCGTTCTTATCGGAAGCTTAAACGAATGAAACGCTTTCGAGGGTCTTCTTACTTGATGAACAATAATAACAGCCTGTCTTTGTTGAAAGTGGAGTTTTTTTTTTATAATAAAGCTTTACTGTGACCCCTTTTCGGTTGTGAATTTCAATTGATAGTTTCACCGAAATTATCTGGCAGCAGTTTGAATACTTGTTACTTCTAGAAAACGCGACCTTGTGAGCATTATTTTCAGTGAACTGGATAGTCTGATTAGTAAACTGATTAGTTGTTGGTGTAAAGAATATCCAAAACATTGTTGAGATAGTGAAAATATTTGCTTTTAGGCGAGATGGAACGCATCCAGGGTCGTATTGGTGTTCACGGCCGCGTCGCTTATGTACCACAGCAAGCATGGATGCAGAATGCGTCGCTGAGGTTGTTCATTTCAGTTAAAATTACACTGTATTTATGTCTTCTTTTTGGTAATATTGTTAGGGGGGATCGACGTGTCATTTGGTCGAATTTGAATTATGAAGCCCGTAGTCTTGCGATAAGTTGTCCCTAAGCGGTCATTGTGAAGGGTATATATTCGAAATATAAATCTCGCTGTCCGCGTTTGGTGCCTTGTTGAATTCAAAAGTTAAAGAAATGATCCACTCCCTCTTCTCCCTTCCCCCCCTGCCCTTAGGGGTGAGCTGTTCAACCTGCTTTACTGAAGAAGCAGTTCAGTAAAACGTCTATGGACCGAACTTTTACAGTTTCTTTTGCGTTCACATTGTTTGCTTCCGATGAGGTATTGCTGAAAATAATTTGTCGTTGCCAAGCTAAGAATACGTTTTGTTTGTGTTTTCCAACTTTTCGTAGAGCACTTTTCACTGCCAATGTTTCAGATTTACAACGTGCTTTCTGCGAGCGGCATTTTTTTTTCAGTCCATTCCGTGAACTTTAGGCTGAGGCTGTAGGTTAGTGGAGACGTAGTTCAAAAATGTAAATGACCTACGCATACGTCGAAAAACCTGTAAAATATATCCATTTTCTTCAAAATGATGCTTTCCTCAAAATGCACTCTTGCAAGATATTTGCTATTCATCTTATTTGTTGTGTTTGCGTGCGTGTATGGGTGTTTATGGTATGTGTTGTGTGACTATCGAATGATGCGTTTCTCTGAATGGATGTTTTAGAGAGAACATCTTGTTTGGCCAACGTTTCGACGAATACTTCTATGGTCGAGTACTGGATGCTTGCGAGTTATATACAGACATCGCTGTGCTCGCCAGCGGTGACCAAACCGAAATTGGTGAGAAGGTATACTGCTTTCTCGCTTTTGCCATTGCTTGTAATACCACGTGAAGACGTTAACCACTTTTTTATGCTCTGGAAATCAGACAGCTTTTTTGCCTCAGTCCTGCAAGCTTGGGAACGTAATAAAAATTATTGAGTTCGGTGGCGGAGTAGTTGAGAAAATGTATTGTCAAATGCGCAGTCAGTTCTTCTGAGATGAATCAATGTGGACTGCCATTTGGTGTTGAATTTGGTGTACTTTCATAGTTGACTACTATTGTTTTGCCATTTGTTTGATTATGTAATTAATTTAAACTACGGCGTGCGTCACGGTACAAGCAGAGTTTTAGGGAATCAACCTTTCTGGAGGGCAGAAGGCTCGCGTTGGTCTAGCACGGGCTGTTTACCAGAACTACGACATCTATTTGTTGGACGACCCGCTCTCGGCAGTTGACAGTCACGTGGGTGGACAGTTGTTTCACAACGTGATCGGTCCCGGAGGCATGTTGCGCAACAAAACGAGAATTCTGGTAACCCACGAATTGTCTTATCTCAAATACACCGACTACATACTTGTTTTGGCTGGTGCGTTTTCATAATAATTAGCTGATTTGTGCTTATTCATTAGTAAAGACATTGACGAAACGAGAGCGTGCCGAAAGAAATTCTTATTATTTTTGCGCAGGCGTCGTTCTAGTTTCTTTTATCGACTTTTGATAGTTTCATTTTTTATTCTTTTTACTTAAAATGGCATAAGAATAGAGGCGCTAAAGCCAGCTGAAGGACAAAGGATGTCAAAGTAGAGTATGAGTGAAAGAATAACGACTAGAGTTGTCATATCATTGGGGAGGAGGAACAGTTGAAAAATCTTTTTGCGGCTCTCATTTAACGTATGGGTATAACTTGTAGGAATAATGATGCACATCCCTCTAAAAATGCAAATGAAAATTCATATTGCGGTACACGGTTCTCAGATGGCGAAATAGTGGCCGAAGGAAGCTACGCGGAACTTATTGCGAATGGCGCATTCAAGCAGCTGCTCGAAGAATGCGAAAGCGAGAAGAGGGAATTGGCAAAGAAAATAGCTGCACAGAAAGGTATTTTGAATACGTCGGAGTGAGTCGGTTTTTTTTTCTGGCAATTACTTATGGTAATATGGATTCAGTTCATGAAGCCGATTTGTGTTTTGGTTTTGCCATGTAGTGTTGATGTTACTGCCGGCCTTTGAAGACGCCGGAAGCAGAAAATTTCGGGAATCTCCGAAGTAAGTACTGCCTACAGTAACTCGGCAGTTGTTACAATAAGAACCAATTAAGAAGTCGGTTTTTTTGAGAGATGAAAAGTTGTATTGCGCTACTGTAGACGATCTTAATCGACGATGTTTTGCGCGGACAACTCACTGATTCTGCTCCTTTATGGTGTTGGTACATGTGGGGGGCTTTCGGTCGTAGTAGTATTTCTCCTCCTTGGTCGCGAAACATCTGGCCTCGTGAGCCTTGTAATTGAAAATATCTGTGACTTACTCGGTGCTCTTAAAAGTTCCCATATTTTCTCTTCCCAAGTCGATTTACTTGCTCTTTACCCCAATCTCTCAAGTGCAGTACTCCTTTTTGGAAATTTCCGGAGTAATAGCCATCACAACCTTTTGTCAAAATAAATTAGTTTGCAGAAGGGGAAGAATTTAGTGACCATTCAATGCTTTCGGACGAAGATGCTCTCCTCGCGGAATCGCCGCCCATCATCGACCAAGTCGGCTTATTGCCTGTTGCTTCGTTAGAATTAAATTTCATGCGTAAAAATCTTCTGAAGTGTTGTGGGAAGACAATTAATAAAATCCGTGCGAAATTTTTCGTGTAGAATTTTTCCAAATGGAATCACAGACGAAAGGAGGGATCATCAGCTTATAAAATAGCTGTATATGAGAAAGGGGGCCTGATTTCATCGCAGTAACGAAAGATGTATTTGCTATGCATGAGCGAAACATCATGGGAAAACAAGAGGAGTGTTATAAAAATTTCAGTTGGTCAACATTTGAAGGGTGCAAGCTCCGTTCTGGTCGAGTATCGTCATGTTGGGTGAGACAAAGCCACTTACATGAGCTTGTCACCCCCTTCTCCATCCACCACGTTCGTCCTCTCGTTCTGAGGCTCATCACATTCTCAGATTTCAGCTGCTTCGGTTTTGTAACCTCATCCCCTTCCATTCTTTCTCCTTCTTTCTTTCATGCAGTTTTCTGAGTTCGCTGAAGCGACTGTGACCTCAAAATCGGCCTGCAAATTGCGACTGCTACTCAATTGGTGTCGAAATAACAGGACAAGGAAAACTCATGTATGTAGAGCGTAACGAAAGTATGAAGCACATTTGTATTATGTGCGTGTGATGGGCATAACAGAAGCGTTGCTGTGCAGTATAAAAAATGCTGTTACTGAATTTCTTGAAAGAATTCCTGAAAGAACAAACTAAGGGGAAAGATTTTAAAGTAGTAGGACAATTTTGCAGCTTTTGGGGTGTTCACATACATCAACTGTATCGGGAATATTTTCGCATACTCACTACTCATCCAGTCGTGCGATTCGGCGCCGAAAACGGTCGGCGGTGAAGCGTACAGTGAGCGATTCGAGTGGAGAGGCTGAAGTGCCCTACTGTCGTGCTGCTGCTGAACACGTGGAAACTGGACGGGTTTGTTTTATTTTTGCTAACCTTTTGTCCAGTTTAGCGCGCTCATTTCCTCGTGTGGTGCAGTTTTTCTTCGTTTTTTGGCTGTTGAGTTATGACTGCAGTGTAGTAAATGGTTTTACTGCCGGACTGTCGGATATGCTTGAACAACTGCTGCTGGATCTGTTCTGTACATGCATGGGTACCTCTTATTCCCTTCTTTCAAGGTCGGGAATGGACTTCACCACTCAAAGGCGGTTTCTGTCGTGGAATGGTCATTTGCACATGCCGTTTTCGGCTGCTACAAAATACAAGTGCACCAGTGCTGTCGGAACCTGCAGGGCGGAAAATAAGCCCGTATTATTCGTTCTCTCTACGTGTTCAGCCTCTATATTTGAATTTTCTGCGTTGAGTAGAAGGTCGGACTTTTCAACCAACAAACTGTCGCGCCATCTTCCTCTCAACCACCAGCGCGTTTCTCCCACAAATGATAAAAGAAATGAGGAAAAAAATAACGTGAAACGGCGGGAAAAGAAAGGAGGGGGGAGGGGAACATAAAAGGAAAAAAAATGATCGCAGGCTGGTAAATACTCATTCAAGTGCTTGTATTGACGGGGAGAGAGGGGGGAAGGGTTGGGGTGTCTCTTCTTTTTTTTTCAATCCCCCCATTTCTGCCCGTAAAATTCGATTGTCGTGCTTAACTGCGCATTGAATGAACTTTCCTACATCGCTGTTTGGCCTCCATTCCCGATAATGTTCAATTGTTGAAGGAGAGCGGTGGAGCATTATAAATTGAATTCTGAATTAAATAGGGGTTTAACATCGGAACAGTATCAACTCAACTCATCGTTCCAGATAAGCCATCAATGAAATTAAGCCTTGAAAGTTTCGTATTGCCGTGTGCGATCTGCGGTAAAGTAATGAGTAAGATCAACAATCAAGCAGTTTGTTGCGAAAAAGCGACGAAGTAAGGAAATCGATATTCAATGATGCGATTCAACATGGAAGCATAGGGAAGTCTATTTGCCTCCACTAAGGTGGTCTGACTAGCATGCAACCAGCTCGCATTGTTTTCGCAGATGCGAAACGAATGAACGGCTTTCAGGTGAAGGCAGCGGTCTATCTGGAGTATTTCCATGCGATGTCGATGTACACGTTCGGTGTATTCGTGGGTGGTATGGTGGCCAGTACTCTGTTTTCAATAACGAGAAATATATGGCTTCGCGACTGGTCGATCCATTTTATCCACATTTTAATAGCCTACCGTTCTAAGCTTTTTAAATCGTTATCTCTTTTTCGTACACCTTCGTAAATACGAGTTATGCTAGTTATTATCGAATTCCGCACCTCTGTAAATCACTTGGCCTACCGTTCATGTTTCTTTCATCTTAGGGATATATGCCATAATACAGCGTGGTGGTCTTGGAAAATACCGTTACTCCGTTGTCATCTATATTTTCGCTAGGTAAGAGTGCATACTTCCCTGCGTCCATCCAGTCCCGTATTCCAACGGATGAGTAAGCTAGTGAAAGAGCGCATATTACGGGCATCGATAAAATGAGAGCCCTTTATTCAGGTTTGAGTTTAGCGACTAACTGTTTAGTGAAAACCCTACGACAAATTTTAAGCTATTTTGGATTCTGTCCAAGCTTTATCTACGTTTAAGGTCGAATGAAAATGCGTTGGTGGCCACTGGTGAGAGCAAGCCGGTCGGTCTTCGTCTACTTGTTTACGCATCGCTTGGGTTTTGTGAAGGTTTATGCTTTGCTCTATTTACGCTTATCTTCATTCGCCACTTTGCTGGTTTTGTCCATCTTATATATAGGTTCGTCGACCTTTTTTGCTTTGCTATATGCACTGGAGTATTGTCAGCCGCGCTCGGAAGTGCAGAAAGCGGAGGGGATGGTAAAAGCAAGCGCGTTGACAGCACTCAATTTTGCACTGCGAAGGAAGCACAGAATGAATGCTGGCAGTAGGTCAAGAACGTCGCTACCGTGCTCGCCTTCACCTGCCATATTCGGACGAGACCGGCTACATTTGGGTTTTTAAGTAACTGAGCCTACTAATATATGGAGAGAGATCGTTGGGTTAACATCGCCTTAAAACTGTCTGGGGTAATCGCCATAACAATTGCTTCGGGTATCGCGCCCAATATATTGGTTACTGTAGAGGTGAAGAAAGTACTTCATATTTACACCTACGTCAGTTGTGGAAAGGAGGGGGAGTCACCCGTTGTCCTTAAGTAGTTCCAACACCGACAGATGGGAAGGTGGGGTTGCGGTTCGAAATTGGGGCGCCTTGTTTTATTATGTATCAATGGTTGCAGTGGGTATGTTATTTGCGGGGATGGCAGCTCTGTTATTTGGTGGTGTTTCTGCCTCTCGCAACTTGCACGCTCCTTTACTTCATCGCATTTTGCGCGCGCCAATGCAGTTCTTCGACACAACACCTTTTGGACGCATTCTAAATCGAATTGGAAGGGTTCGTTCTTTTTTGATCCTTTTTCATAACTCTTTCATGCCCTAATTCAGGAAATATGGTTTTTTGATTCTCTTGTTTCGATGGAATGGCTTTTCTTTACGTTTTACAGCAGTACAGGATACGATTTGTCAAAGAAAAATGGTGTTTAAAAAAAAATTGAATCGAGCAAACCTCTTTCTTTAGAACCTCTTTCTTTCTTTAGAATGTCGTAAATCAAGATCTTTGCAGTAGTAATGGATTATTGTGAAAGACAACAGTGGATTATTCGCTCATTTTTCTTGAGCTATTTGTGCAGTCGGTGTGGTGAGCGCAGTTGGAAGACGCGTTCGCGTCACGTCTTCACACCAACTTCTACTAGAGTCAGCAAGAGTCATAGCAGTTGGAAACGGCCAGAAATTTGCGTTCACCAGCTGCCAGTTGTTATATTGTTTTTCTCATTGTCGTTTTTTCTTTTGTTATCCAATGATTCGCATGTTCATCTTCGATGCATTTGTAATGTGCAGTTCGGTGGCATTAAGATACAGTTTAGTGTATTATATAGGCAGCAGTATTATGGAGGCACACAATTTGCTATGTCATTTCCGTATTACACGATAGGCAATACGCGCCAAGATTGTTAGAACACAGCATCGTATAGCATAACTTCATCACAATTCCCTCTTTTACTGCTGGAGACCAATTTTGCTGTGTTGTTTAAGGACGTAGAGACGATCGACATGCTACTGCCATTCGACGTGCAGTTCTTTGTGGATTGCGTACTCGAGGCGTTCTCAACCCTGGCGATTGTTATTTTATCCACTCCCATATTTGGAGTAGTCGTCATCCCTCTTGCGCTCATGTACATCTTCGTCCTGGTCAGTTATTACCATCTTCACCCTTCAATCTCTCAGAACTTCTCGAAAAGGGCTAAGGATTACTTGGAATTTCAAATATTTTGAGCTTCTTTTATAGGAATTTATTGTCCTTCTGTTGAGCTGAAAAGAAATACTTTTAGCAGTAAACAATGAGGGGAGTGTTTACTAGCATCTGTTATAGCAGTTGCATATGTTGTCTAATTTGGGCGCTGTTTGCGAGCGTATTTATGCGCGCAAATAGCGCATGAATTGTCTGTGTTAAGTTTGGGACAACTCGCCTGTGTGAGTCTGCTGTCATTAAATTCAGCAGTGTGCCGCGTAAGCTCTGCTTTCATTTGAGATATCGAAAATGTTAATAGTGTCCCTCCTCCTCCTTGAACGCAGATGGACATGTAACGGTGTATTGAGGGATGTTCGACGAGAGGTGTCCCGATTAGAATTTAATGTAATTCCGAACCAGCAACTTCAAGATGAGCTGCGAACAGTTGAACTTGATGCGTAACAACACTAATAAGTCTTGCCAACCCAAAATTCTTATAGTTTTTTCATTTGTATAATCGGTCAGCTATTTAAAGGAGGATCTCGATTGCTGAGCTTTTTTCTCACTGCCACCCACAACAAATACCTTGGTCAAAAAATTCGTTTAGAACTACTATATGGCAACGTCGAGACAGCTAAAACGTCTTGAATCGACGACGCGTTCTCCGATTTTTTCGCACCTTAGCGAATCCGTTCAGGTAGCTATTCTTTTCACAGTTTTTGGTTTGACTTTGATGATGAACGGTTTCAGTTGTTCTGTTTGACGGCACAGAAAACGTAGCCAACGATGAAAAAAGTCGCTGGTGTTCGATGTGCTGCGTTTTTAGCAAAATATCTAGTTTTGTTGCGCTGGCGGAAATTGTTAGTTTTTATGCAGATCGGAAAGTTCTCATTGAGGGACGGGAGGGCGGAAGAGTTGGAAAATGGCCTGCGCAATTCGCATCGGTTTCCCGAATTTGCAAAGATGTGCAAGTTACCTATGCGGTTGCATGTAACACTGTTTCGATCGCTTATGGTGGATTTTGACATTCCAGCTCTTTTCTGAGCTGAAATTAAAATTCTGAGATGTATTATGCCGACCACTGGGGAGTGGTAACGAGATCGACCGTAGTAGCATTTGTTTTTTGTTTTTTTTTTTCATTTCAGGGAGCATCAATTATTCGGGCCTTCAACAGCGTAGACAGATTCTGCAGCTTATCCGAGGAAAAGGTCGACACGCACGTTCAGGTTTGTGTTTTTTTTTTTCATTTTTAGCGGTATGAATGCACGTGTCATTTCAGCCCAAATGCTTCGGGACGTTTTTTATCGCTCAGTAGAGTACCAAAATTTTGGGACACGTCAGGATTGATTCCAAGGTTCTCATAATTAGGCTGAGAATCTTGGTTACAAAGAACTACATGACGTAAACTGTGTTTATGAGCTGATGTTCTAGTTACTACTGTCGTGTTTACTAGTCTTCATTACTACCGTAACGTGCGCCATATGCTTGTTTCACTAAGAATTTTTAAATCTGGCCAAGGTTGCAAAAAACCAAACAATTTGAGCTGGTCCAGTATTTATAATGCTAAATAGTCTACGTTGGATGGTGGTGCATTAAATCTGAAGTTTTTAATTCAAACCACAAATGGCATGAGGAGAAACGTTTCTTAGAGGATTTCGGTCTTCATCTGTTTGCAAACAAAACGTACTTCGATTCCTGCGAAATGTGGAAAGTGCCTGAGTTCACAATAGAATAATTGGAGTGCTTACATTCGACGAAAACTCCGATCACGGCTTACTATATGAAAGCGAGTCCATTGCCATTTGATTGTTACAGCGTTGTACGTTGTGTTGCAGTGCTCCAAGCGTTGCTCAATGTGCTTTTATTGTGCATCGCATTTAGTGTCGCTACTTAAATTTCGTCTCGAATCGATGGTTGTCGATTCGGCTGGAATTCATAGGAAACTGTGTGGTGCTGTTCGCAGCTCTGTTTGCAGCACTCACGCGTCACACGACGTCGGCTGGAGTTACTGGCCTATCGATTTCATACGCGCTAAATGTAATTTCCTCGCATTTCGGCAGCACTTTTTTCGCATAGATGAATTTTTGTTGAATAATGTGTTGCATTTTGTTCGTCTTCCGGTTTACAGAATGAGTGCCGTTCGCTTGGAAGGGGTTGACGTAATTCATTTTCAGTTTATCTTCTACGGTCAGCAGTTTATGACCTTGTGTGTTAGTGTTAATCTGTGCTGCTGGACACGATCGAGCTCTTAAAATTTGTCTCTTTTTGTAGTATATATTGTTGTACCTTCTGTAAGTTCGGAAAGGTTTCTGAGGCAGTGCTGTGCTGAGGTCTTTTTTAAAGAAGGG
>JPKZ01000716.1:160572-174847 GCA_000803305.1 Toxocara canis
AGGCAGAGGATTTGATGTTTACCAACGTATGAAGACCGGCACTGTTCAAGTTTTTTTTTTTAAACAGTGCTCTTAATAATCGCACTCACTGTTCAGTAATCTATGGTAGGTATTCTCATCTGTCGTTGTTTAAGATTACGTTTGTCCTGAACTTTGCTGTTCGACAAATCAGTAAGCTGGAGACGAATATCGTTTCCGTAGAGCGAGTGAAGGAATACTCGGAGATGCCATCGGAGGTAAAACTAATAATTATTGGATATTTTGGAGCGAATGCACGAAGATCCTTTTGACCTGTGTACTTAAGTCTGCAAAACTTTCACGAAATCGAGAAACTAAGATTGTAAAACTTGATAGCTGAAATCTGAAGTGAAAATATTAACGGTCCAGTTTTCCGAAGACGCCCATTCGATAGACTTTGTTGTTGGCATTCATATTCAAACATGAACTATGCCGACGCCATAGAGCAAGTAGATTTGTGCTGAACTGGAGATTCAGTAAATGAGGTGGTTCGAACTGAAGTTCAGTCTGGAAATTGACCCAGCAGTGAAGTAAGAGAAAACGGGAATAATTGCGCTGTAATTTAAGGCTTTCAAATTAACAGCTGTGGCATACAGATGGGTATTCTCCGTTTCGTATTGCCATGTGCAATTTAATGAACAGGTGTTTGTTGTACAAATTGAAATATTCTTCATAGATACTCGAGATTCATGTATGCCATGAGGCCGCAGCTGCTAATTAGTTAGTAATTTTGTTTTTGCTTGCCTTTTGGGGTGTAATACGTGCATTTAGGCCTCATGGATAAGCCCATTATGGTGCAAACCGCCGCATAGTTGGCCTGACAGTGGGCGTATTGAACTGAGACGTTATTCAACGCGCTATCGACCTGGATTGAATTTAGTTTTGAAACGCCTTAGTGTGAGTATATTCGCCCACGAGAAGATCGGCATTGTAGGTCGAACTGGTGCTGGTACGCTTATCTCTTTTCTGGTTTCTGTGATTATCCATTTCGCTGAGTTCTGTGAGCTGGCCAGAACGTTGTTACTATTACTGCTGGTATCGGGGCAGAATGTTGAACCACCTTGAGTTATCGCCTTGTTTTCGGATACTGCATAAACTGTTGCAGAAGTTGTTCACCTGTGGTCAAAATCAAGGTTTATCAACCTTTTCCATACCTTCGTTCTTAGATCTCTATTTCGATACATCACTGATTCTCCACCCATACTTTTGGTGATTCTCATTAGACAATTGTTGCATATGATACCATATTTTGGTCAGGAAATCTCAGCACTTTTTAGCATGTCGAAATACCGCCCGCCAAATTTTGGAATGGCTTGCGGGTAGATAGAGTGGTTGAGAAATTTCGTCGTCGTATAGCTCGTTATTGATTGACGTTGTTCCAGTTTGGAGTTTTTTGAAATAGATGTGTCTTTATATTCCAGGTAAGAGCTCAGTGGCGCTTGCGCTGTTCCGTATTGTCGAAGCAGTAGAAGGAGCCATTCTTATCGACGGTCTGGATATTAGTCAAATCGGACTGCATGACCTTCGTGGAAGTCTGGCCATCATCCCTCAGGTTGATTCAGGCTTATCTCTTTCAAATTGAACTTTTGATTATGGTAGCAATGGTGTTGATGTAATGTAGGAGTGTGAAGTAAACGGAAAACCAGTTACTCGATTAACGTTTTAGTTGCTCATCTTCCAGAAGAAAAGTGAACAAGGTTCGCATGAAAACATTGAGAATTGTTGGGAATGGAATAGATTAAGTTTTTCCTATTCACTGGTGAATTTTTCACAGATGTTTTATAAAACGGATTTTTTGCATTTGCCTTTCTTTCTCCCGTTTATTTTCATTTTACATTGGTTTAAATGTTGCTTGTTTCTTGATTTTACTGCTGTCCAGCATTTTTGAGTTTATAGGCTGTTTGACGTGAATTAACTCTGGCTTTGATCATTAGCAGCATGTGATATTTAAGAGGGGGGAGGGGGATCGGAAAGGAGAAAGATTTATTGTGAGAACTTGTTGAGCTTACAATATTTTAGTTTCGAAAGCTATTTGGGCACTGCCTTACCGGAGTAGGAGAGGTACTTTAGAGGTTAATGCTGCTTTAATTAAAGGATCCGGTCTTGTTCTCGGGCACTCTTCGTTTCAACCTCGACCCCATTGGACGCTATTCTGATTCCGAGCTGTGGCTCGCACTCGAGTTTGCACATTTGAAGGATTTTGTTGAGTCACAGCCAGAAAAACTGGAGCACTTCATTACCGAAGGGGGAGAGAACATGAGGTAGCGTTTTCTTCGTTGCTTCAAATTTGAAGTTGTCATGTAGTAATCATTGTCAGGCATGGTATAAAACGGACGAATGTCGTAGACCTTTTACCCTTCACAATCTAAGAGGGAGTGGGACGAGTCGAAATCAATGTTGGGATTCTGTCTGTGATAAATCCGAACCGTTTCGGAAGATAATAATAAGCATCCTAACCTATCTTGTTAAGGTTATTATTAATAACGTATGATTTCATGCAATGGACCTTCCTAGAGCAGTCTTTTTTGATCGTTGTGAATGTGAGTGTTGTATTTTCTGGGCATCTGTTAGAGGTAGTGCAGTGTTCGTTGGCTTTTCAGTGTGGGTCAGCGCCAGTTGGTATGCCTGGCACGTGCGTTGCTGCGCAAAAGCAAGGTACTCGTGTTGGATGAGGCCACAGCGTCGGTTGATATGGGCACAGATGCACTCATACAAAAGACAATTCGCAGAGAGTTTCGCGATAGCACTGTGATTACTATTGCGCATCGTTTGAACACCATTGTTGATTACGATAGGTAACCGCTACCGCCCAAAATTATTTGTTGAAAATTTACCAGCTTAGTTCATGTGACAATTTTGCTTGTTAAGAATTTATCGGTGATAATCATTTATCTCACCGTACCCGCCCTCACGCCGTTTCAGCATGAAGGCGGGGCAAATTAATGTCGGCTGAGACATAATGGTGCTTGAAAACCTGGGACCTCGGAATGTTGCGGTGAAATTCGCCGGATGGGATTCTGGGAGAGGGTAGGGGGGGGAGGGGAAAAGAGAGAATAGGGGATGCTGGCGCATGACGTCACTCATGGAACACTTATGTTTATGTAACACTGCAGTAACAGTTATTAGATCCGTGCGGAAACGTAGGTCACCTTTGCGCTGCTTGACTGGACAACGCATAATGCGGTGTCTGTTTTGGTAGTTCCGCGCATATGATTGTTATGTGTCTTTGTGATGCCACCTATGCATGGCGGGGGTGTGACTGGTTGAGGGTCAGTCAGCCATGCATGGCAAGTCTATCTCTTTTAGATATGTCGGTTGTCGCATATGTTTTAAGTTGCATTTCCATTATAAGCGTTTCTTTACTCTATCGCTCCCATCTGAATTTATGTAGGCATTTCATCTAGTTTCAGAATTATCGTCCTGGACAAAGGCGAAGTTGCGGAATTCGATGCACCAAGTTCCTTGCTTGCAGACCACCGATCGCTATTCCACGCGATGGCCTGTAACGCAGGACTAATCCTCGAAGAGGGACGTACTAGTGGGATTCAGAGGCGCTCATCGCATCACGGAATCGACTTTCCATCCACGGGTACTTGAAAACTGGTGCTCTTCGGCACTCTGTTCCGTTTTTTTTTTCAGCTTATTTTCTGAACGATGGTGTATTGAACGTCTTCTCAATGGGAAAGCTATAATCCGAAACTCTGGAAAATAATCATTTTTGTATTACTCGCACTCAGCATCTGTTCCTGGACGGCCAAGTTTGGACAGCTCAACAATTTCCAGAAGGGCTTCGTTTTTATTACAGGATATTGATCACTCTTGCATCATCAGGAGTTGAGAGAAGAAGACTTGCCTATTTGCGCCACTGATCGAAAAAATATATTAGGGCACTTTGTTGCATCCACTGGCTTCTGTTGGTACGTTTGAGGCGATGACTCTATCGAAGACAGTAGTGCAGGGTGTGCTGCTGAGATTGGCCATCATAACAGTTGAGCTCGTCATTACTGCACCGCTGTTTTGCAGTCACGTCCAAGTGGGTCAGTCGGGTAGCGAACCTCTGCTAGTGAGCCTTCATGGTATGCAACCAAATGGCACCTGATCGAATGAGATTGTGACCAGTAGTAGAACGCGGCTGCGAAAAAAAAGTGACCCTGAAATACGACGGTTGACAACACATTGACCGATGACAACATTTTTGCAATGTTACTGTTCTTTTGAAACGGTGTAAAGTGAAATCGTTATGCAAAAGCAACTCACGTAAGCCTAGTGTGTGTCGGTGGAGTAGCGCAGCTCATCGAGTTCTAAAGCTTCATTTTAAAATTCTGCTACTAATTTTCGTTTATTGAAGGTTTTCCTCCATGTGCGGGCCATTCTGGTGGACTGTGTTATTTAAGTTGTGCTAACTGTGTTAGCCGTATGGTCGAAAAATAAGTTGCAGCATTTGTTTATTTTTGCTCCTCAGCTACTAATGGTTTTCGAGTGCACTCACACACTTCATGGCACTGGTATTGTTGAGGGAATTCTCTTTGCTTATCTACGATTTTCCTCGCCCATGTTAAGAATGAGTGCGACAGTTGTTAGAGTCTGCAGTCAGACTTTCAGCTGATGGTTTAGAAAATCTTCAGAGTTTACTTTAATAAGATATTTTCGCTTTATTTGTTGTTGTTTTTTTTTTGACGGTCTGTTGACGCCTCTGATGGAAGAAACCCCTACCAGCCGGAACAGTTTTACAAGTGGAAGAGCGTAAGTAGATCTTTTGCACTACCCGCATTACTCTCATTGAGCTGATCACTGCAAAATAAAGTCTTATGAGAGAAACGTTTTGTGCTTGCAAGGGCGTCGGAGGTAGGAGGGGGAGAAGGGTTACCGCCACCTCCGTTGTGATAAAATGACGAGTGGAATTTAACTGGTGTGCAGAAGGGCGTTCAAAGTTAAGAATGCGTGCTCAATGGCCCATCCCTCCCATCCTTGATTTTTTCGACTAAATCGACGGCCGTTCTGCTTGTTTATTGTTGAGTTTCCACTTTTGTTGTGATGGCTTCAAAATTCGTAATGTTACGTCGTTCTCTGTCGTTTTGAGCGACATTATCTGCGCCTTTTTTTGTTGTTGTTGTTATATGAAGCAGTAACTCACATGCATCGTTTTAGTGTTAACATGGTTTTGTTGACCACACACTTCGTAAATTTTTGCTGATCTCTTCTCGCATGTGCTCGTGCAACGGAGACAACCTCACTTTTGCATTAGTTGTTGTTCAACGCGATTATGCGTTTATTCGCAAACCTAGAAAGCAAACGCTTTATGTAGACGGCATAAGGCGCAAACGCGAATATACCACTCAACGGATGAACCGCCGAAGAAAAATAACGAAGAAAAATAGAGGAAACAAGTATACAAACAAATTAAAGTTAGCAACAGTTAGCAACATTTTCTGCAACACGGTAGAAGATATTTTTACAAAACTACATATTTACAAAAGAGCAATAAAGTGGAGGCTTTAACAGTATATAAGAGAAGCAGAGAGCGGTAGCGAGAGGAAAAATCCATAAGGCAGTTAGCGTGGAAAGCATAACACATAACGAGGTGAGGCAGTAGGTGGACACAAGTGAAGCCATGCAAGACGATTTGGGGAAAAGGGGTTGGGGAGTGGGCACACGGTGTTTGTTTGCTTAATGGAGATGCGAAACTAGGTGATTCTGATGGTGGAGAAGTGGTTTTCTTCTTAAGGATCTGTTATGGTTACGCTTTCTGCGGCATCATTCGGCACGAAATTCCACGCAACTACAATTCTGTTTAAGGAAAGGTATTTGAATATGTTCAGCTTGCATGTCTTAACAGTAAACTTGAAGGAACTTGCCGAGTGAGTACGGCTATTTGTCGAAAACGACCCGAAGAATTCATGAAAGGAAGGGTCAGTATCTCCGCGAATAATATTATACGCCACAGAGAAATCAAATCAGATGCGACGCAGCCCAAAGCGTTTGCAAACCTAGAGCGTCAACTGAGTTAAAATTCATCGAGCACGTCGTCTTCCGAATAACCGAGGAGTGGAGCGTCTTTAAACGTTTCCAATCAAGTTTATATTGTGCGCACTACTGCAAAGGTCTGCAGGCGACCAGGCGATGAAGGCGTACTCGAGAACTGGAAGAACATGGACTGCAAGTAGTTAAGTGAGTGGGGTTATGTCTCCGGAGAAGAACGCTCGCAGAATGAGGGAAACCATTACATTTGCTTTTTTTTACAGTGAAGCAACTATTGTCGTGGATTGGCTGTGCTGCAGGCTGCAAGTGTAAAGCCGTTAACTAGGAAAGGATTTTCTGTCGCGAATGGTCGCGAGGAAATGGTGAAAGTTTTTAAAATTAAAGAGTGAAGTGCAAATTTGAGACCGGGTAGCTAAAATGAGGTCAGAATGGGTAGAATAAACAAAGAAGGGCAGCAAGCTGAGCGAATACTGATTCAGAAGTCCAGCTGACTATGACAGAACAGACAGATGTAACGATAAAGGCAGAAATGGGCGGAAATGCCGATTCATGATTGCAGATAGCTAGGAACGCAAAAAAGGAGATCAAAGAAAGCACATCTGATTAGCGAGACGATGATAGGCGTTAAGCCCGAAGACAATGCGTACTCACAAACATAGAATGTCAAGACTAAAATAAACATGGGCCACTAGGTATTCTATAAAAGAGCAGCTGAATGCAACAGTCGTCACATTTATCATCGGAGATGAGGAAACAGCCTCCTCGACTGCCCTTCTCATTTTTCTTTATTACGTCAAGTTTGTAGGACTAGGAAATTTAGAAATAGAATGTGGATAGAAATGGGGTAGAAAACTCAGAAATATGGCGTGAAAAACTTAGAATAGACACGGAATGGCGTGGAAATAAAGCTGTATATAAATTGCTAGGAAATTAGAAACACTAAAAACAACAATAACGCACAAGGAGAGCAAACAAAAAATTAAAGTCGATAGCCTAGTCAAAAAATCTCCCCAAAGGATGCGTGAAGTTAATTGTTGCTGTGTTGAGTTCAAGTATATTACTATAACGTTTTGAGTCATTCGTTTGAGAGAGCCTTATAATCATATAATCATATACTGATTGTAATCATGTAGCGTAATTGGTTCAGTTATCTAAGTTTCAGGTTTGGAACGTGAACTTGTGAATCATATACTCGAGCGTAGACAAGCGTGGCACTGTGGTCCGGCCGTTGACATGGCGGCTTGTGCGTGCGTGTTCCTATTGGTTAGGCGCCACTCGACGCTGAACGGTCGAGACAGCGATCAGTTCGACGGTAAAGTGGTGAGTATCTTCTTTGGTGCAACGATTAAGGAGCTGAATGAGGTGTTACATGAGAGACGAGTCAGAGATGGTTGAGGTTGTGATAATAGTATATTGTGTGTGCTGTTCGTTGAATATGCAATCCCAGTGGGGGACTGAGACGTTTAGGTAATTCAGTAAGTGTTTAGGTAATTCAGTAAGTGCTGTTGACTTTACCCTCCCCCTTCCCTGCCAATACATTTCCAGGGTTGGTTCGCCCAAATCGGCTGAGACTTGCTTTGTATGGGGCCACAGGAAGCAGCCGTTGATATAGCCGGTAGTCAATACTGCTGAAGATAGTTTGAAGATTGTCGGTGGTGGTGAAAACTTTGACATCATCAGCAAAAAGGAAGCCTTTGCAGTCAGATGGAAGACAGTCGGGTAGATCGTTAATTAAGGAAGACGAGAGGGCCCAAGACGGATTCTTGAGAAACTCCTCCACAACTGACCTGTTGAAAATCGCATGTAGAGTCAGCAAAACATACTGACTGAGAGTGACCGGAAAAGAACTAGCCAATGCAATGCAGCAGGGAGCCTATGATTCCATAGGATTTTAGTTTGAGGGACAGGGTTAGCAATGAAAGTGAGTCAAACGCTTTGTTGAAGTCAAAGTAAACACAGTCAATATAGCCGCCACGGTAGATGTGAGAAGTTCTGTTCTGAAGCGTCCTAAGAACAGCTATAGCTGATCTGTTTTTGAGGAAACCGTACTGAAGTGGGAAGAATAAGTGATTAATCCTGAAATACACCTTGAGACGAGAAGCAGTTAACCTCCTCATCGCCTTAGACAGTGATATGGGTATTTATTTGGAGGTTCCATTATGGGTCCATTTTCATGAATAGGACAGATGATCGCTTGTTTTCAGTTTAGGAAATGAGCCAGTAACGAGCGATCGAAGAAATAAATGCAAAGTGGAGGCGAAATGTTATCTGCGGTTCTCTGAGGAAGACATAAGGGGATGCAATCAGGAGAGGTGCTATTAAGGCGGAGAGAGGTTTGAGTTGTTGAGGCAGTGATATTAATCTAATCTAGAAAGACCGGGTCAGGGAGAGTGGGAACCACGTCAGGATCCGCATCATCGTTTTTGGCTGTGTATACGGTCATGAGAAAGCGGTCGAGAAGACGGGCGCGAACTTTGTCGTCAGGGTTTTGCGTTATTGGACCTGTCAAGAAGTGGCGCTAGGTCGAAATTTCTGATGTTGACGCGCCTGGCTAAGTGATTTTCTTAGTGAGCGTCGAAGCGAAATAGGCCTGCCATGAGATTTCGGTTGAATCTTTTGTGTGATTGAAACGCAATCACATTTCTTCGTCTCCAACAGCGTCTACGGTAGTAACAAAGGCTTTGATTCTATGTAGGTAAGGGCTACAACGATAAACAACGCTGTAGGCAATCGTACCGTGGACTATAGTCTAAACGGTGTCCACGAAGGTATTATAGCAATCGTCAACGGAAGGACATGTCGAGAATAAATTACATCAATTTATTGTTGCAGTGATTTCGTTGGCATGCGGTAATCACTCTTAAGGAAATTTCGACGTTCCTTAAACGAAATCGTTTTTTTGTTTGAAGGGAGTGGATATATCAAAGAAACTGCGCAGAGATCTGATGTACAAAAGGGATCTTCGATACAACAACTCGCAACTGTTTCAGATTTAGGACTCAATACTGATGCGCATGGGAAAGCGTCGGAGAAGGCGACAGTATCGATGTGCTCGATTGCCCCTTCCATGAGTGGTCGTATATTTGCTAATATTGTTATTGTTCCCACAGCTGGTGGTCGACAATGTTCGTCACTGTTTGCTGCTCGCCCCTGCTCGTCAGTTTTCGCAAATTTTGCGTTTCTTGTCATCATGCAACTGAAAAGAAGTCCACCCTCAAAAGAATTCTGTAGGAAAAAAAAACAAGTTGCTTATTGCAACACATCAGATGCTTTCGGAGAATTATGATTTACTTCTCGCTAAATAAGCTGCATTCATCAACGGTGTTCCGAAATTGGAGTGGTGGCAGACAGGCGCATAATCAGCATTGGCTGTCGGAAAAGGGGGAGGGAGGTGAATCAAAGAGGAGTATGGGATCTTGGAAGACTTCATCAAAGAGAAGTTTTGGGGCACTTATCGGAAGTCTTTGGTGAGCAAGGCGATAATGGCTTCATACAACTCTCCGAAGTCGCCTATATTCATTGGATAGCCGCAAACGTTGGTATGCAATCGTCTGTGCTTGCTGACGAGGCATTCGGTGACATCCCACCAACACATGGACGTGCCAGAATTCTGAAGGTCGCTTTCAAGGATACATCATCGCGAAATCAATTCATCTGAAGCCGTCCTACCGCTCTTAGAAATTAACCACAGGCAGCGTCGTGCCGTCATGATGACTCCAGCTGAGCTTGCCGTCCTTTGCGCAACGAAACAATGCTACGATCTGAACGTTTCAGTTATTTTTACCATGACCTTGATAAGAGCGCACAGCTCCATTTGCTGACATGGGGAACAGACGAAGCTGCAGCGCAAGTTAATCTTTCCCCTCTTTTTCTTCCAAATGGCTAGCTTCGAATGATTCCCCTCCTTGCGATAGCGTTTTGATTTGCTTTTACTTGAGTACTTAGATGTTCCAAAACTTGATGAGTTCTGCAGCCTACCCGACCTCGCTGACGCTGTCGCATTCATCCATCGAGTGCAAACACACAAATATCCTATTCTCAGCTGCAAATGGCACATGTTCACAGTTGCAGCCAAATACCCCATTCACAGCTACACATGGCATAGTTCAAAGTTGCAGCCGAAGATATACACAAATACCCCATTCACAGCTACACATGGCGCAGTTCAAAGCAGCAGCCGAAGATATACACAAATATCCCATTCACGGCTACATAAGGCACATGTCCAAAGCTGGAGCTGAAAATGTAAACAAACCTCAACACATGGAATTCCTACAAATCGCTGTCACTCACCTTCAAAGGACCAGCCGATGATTTGCCGCTCATTCAAAGGACCGACAGATGATCCGCCCCTCGTTCAAAGGACCGACCGACATCCGCCCTTGTGATAAACAATCCCCCCCCCTTTGGTGCGCACTGTATATAAGCAAGTGATGTTGAGCATAAACGACTTGTTATTCCGAGTTTGCTGCTGTCAGCACTTACTCCAGTTCTGTCGCTCCCAGCTTACTCTGCTTTTACACTCCCATTCCCAACGATTCTACATTCCCCGAGCTAAGGAGCTCTACAGACGCTGAGATGTCATGTTCACCAAAGAATGGAGTACAGATGTGAATCAGTTTGATGTCACCGCCACGTTCGACTTCAAATATAATATATATCGCTGTGACCTACCCGATATATACGGATCATTCTTGTTAGGCGTTCTTGTTAGATACAGTTTACGTTCTCACTTGTTACGATCACTTAGTGTTTATAATTGTGATAAAATTGCTATTGTTTTGTGTTTGGCCGTTCATGTACGCGCATTCCGTTCGCGTAGGCCTTAGGAACCGGTTTCGCGAGCACAACTGCAATTCTTGCATCTGTTGGAATCCGTAAGCCATTTGAACTGTGCATTAGCCTGGGCATTTTCAATTGCTTCGGCTCTGCCCCTTGTAGATTTCGCACTTACTAAGTCGCTTCATCGGTTGATACTAGAATGGCGTCGAGTATGGAGCAGTTTAAATAATTTTCTGTATTTTTTTTTTTGTTTTTTACGAGTTTTTGGAGCAGTTTTTCTGTATATCTGTGTATTTAAATACGTCGAATACTTTTCTAATGACCCAATTACCTTGCTTCGCTACGCTCCGATGGTGCATCCATTTCCACTTCCTGTTATCGTTCTGTTTGGTTTGACATTTCAGTGGAGAAGCCCTTAACTGGGGATAAGTTCAAGAAAGGATGCTTTTGAAGGGGCCACTGTTGGCTTATCGACCATAAATTGAGGTGCCATTCCCTTCATAGCTTTCAATCTTGATGGCCCTCACCGTAGCATTACTGCAGTATACATACTTTTATCCAATTTTCCGTACCTTCCACTGAAGCTATGTTACATCCTACTTATACTTGGGAACGGGTAAGCCGAGAATTTCGAGGTTACAAGGTTTTACCCGCTTTGGAATATAAAATCCTGACTGAGGCAACTACCAATCATTTCCATAACAACCTTCAGCGTGAATGTCTCCCGCGGTACCAAGAAAATTCACCGGATTGTTTCCAAACGCCTTGAACTCCATATCACCGTATCATTGATGTTTATGAATAATGAGCTCTGCCCTAATATGCTTTTACCGACTGTAAAGCTTTCGACCGCTTGAAACTGCAACCATTCTGAACGCGTTAAACTATCATGCCATGAATGTTGCTGACATCAGCATCACTGAGAGGCTGAACGATGGCTGCAAAACGGATACTGCGCTTTTCGGGCAACTGTCCGGTAGACATACAAAAAGAGAGCATTAAGGCGACACAGTATCTTAAAAGTTATTTACAACCGCCTTTCGACGATCGCTTTTCGATGCGCTAAAATGGTACGAAAGTATCAGCAAAAACAATTGAAACGTTTTATTGTTTAAGGATGACTGCGTGGTGTTCGCCAAGGACTCTGTAGAACTACAGCGGAAGATGCAAGAACACATCGGAAATTACTGCTTCAGAGATCAACTTCTTCAAAACCGAATGGATGAGAAATGCACTCTGTTCACAGGGGTTAGTGCCATTGAACAGTCGAGCCGTCGACAAGGTGAAAGAACAGTACGCGTAACTCGATTCACAAGTCGCCAGTCGACCTCCAGCAGCGAATGTAAAAGAAGGCGAAGTGCAGCACGGTGGTGCTTCCACCGAATAAAACCTCTCTCACTGAAAGGCTCGCCGCTTATTCGACTTGATGATAACGTCGGCCGGGCTCATTCAGCCAAATACCGCCAATCAACGGCCAAAGAAGATGAGCGCATAGTCACAGTCACACAACAAGCAGTGGCAGGCTGCATGAAAAATATGCCTTAGAGGCCTTATGTCCATCGACGATGTTCTGAAACAAGCGGAAATAACGGATAGCATTAGCACTGCGTGTTGCGCTGGAGGGCACGTCATGGAACACTTTATCAAAAGAAAGGACAAGAGTTTTCGAGACCAACCAACAGGATCCGCTTGGAAAACAAAAGTTCATCCGGTCGACTAGAAACGCGCGCGCTGCCATGATTGTGCGGTTAGGACGTTGGGCCAACGATAAAGGCAGCAGGCGCAAGATGGGGCGAGGTGAATTTCTGTTGGCTCTTGATAGCAACGAGGCTGTCGTGATGGAAGAGGATGAGCTGGAGTACACTTTTCTGGCCTTGTGGGGCAGCAAAATCAGAATATAGTTGAGCTTTGCAGAATGGTGCAGGATCCGTACGTTTTTCATACGATCTTCGCCGCAGCGAAAATGCAGGATGAGTCATCATTTCGGTATGTAGGTATGCGTGTCTGCGTCTGTCTGTGCGATAGTTCCAGTTCACGAATTAGAAAAGCTACCTTGAAGAGACGTTACGGACACGATTTGCCTCGTAGCGAAGGCTTTCGGACATTTTTTATATTATTTACGGATTTCTAAATTACTTGAGCAGCATGGAAAATAGTTCGACGGAGACGGTTGGTCGGAAAATAATAACTTCCATTTCCTGGGACGAGGTTTTTGCTCGAACATTGCATTCAACAGTAAACATTAAAGGCGACTCGAAGTACTTATTCTTGGGTGGAAAATAAGGATAAGTTTTGGAGAAACGAGCCCGAAGATTCCAGGAAAATGGGTACCATCAGCGATAGCAATTCTGATCGCATGAACTAAGCGCTGGTGGGGCAGAAGTGTGTATGAGTAGTAAGCGTCAGTCCGTTGAATATCCGTTGTCTGTAATATCCGTTGAACAGTTGCAAACATGATAGCAGAAAGCAAGTATCATGACGTTGACAGTGTCTTGACAGCGCCCTCCTGCCACACTTGGCGCATTTCCAATCTTATACCAGAAAATGATGCGTTGATATAAGTGGCATATATGTAGGGCACCATCGAGGCGGTTGATCTTGAGATGCCTCCAAGTTATTGTTTGCTGATCGGCGATGTGTTCGGAGGGCTTGATGGTACGATTTGATTGGAACGATGAGTTTGTTTTGCGATTATTTAAAGTGTGATCGCGCTGAGGTTAGCGCATAACGGAGATGGGATCACGAGTGGCGTTACTTTTGTTGTGTCTCCTCTGCGCTTTTGCGGTATGCACCGGTCGTGTCAATCGGCCCTCATCACTGGCGAGCGAGTCACCGTCTGTGAGGTGAGACTGAATTAAGGTACAATTCTCGACGGTTTCATGAATTCCATTCTGGTCGCCTTCCCATTGCTGCCTCGTCAGCGCCGAAGTTTGCATCATTTCTATCCTACGGGAACCCTACGGTTGATGGAGACGCTTCGAAAGTCGCAATATTTGCTGATATCATTCTCCCAAAATCAGTTTGGGACCATAATTTACCATCTCACTGTATTCCCTTCCCCGCTTCATCTTTCACCCTGTCAGCGATACCAGAGTGATTGCAGTGCAGGGGCCACGTTGAAGATCCAGCTGGTAAATGCTCTTTAGAAATGGAGGTGGATTTGGCGATGCTTGTTCAATGTAGCGTTGAGTAGTGAATGTTACATGAACTCGAAGAACACGGAGTGATGTCCGCAAAACAAAGCAGAGCAACCTCACAGTTCACGCTCCTTGTTGAGTTGATTTCGTTGATATGGTTCACTTGTGTCGATTGAGAGAACGAATTTGGTAAGGACATGTTTGAAGCCGAGAAGGAAGGACCCTGTTTAGTCCCTTGAGCGTTTACTGGATGAAAAAGAACGTGTACAGATATTCATCGAGGCGTCAGTTCAGCCTGTCAGCCTTCCACAGCATTACTCATTGCTCACACCCCCCCCCCCCCCCCCCCCCCTCTCTCT
>JPKZ01000716.1:189093-215101 GCA_000803305.1 Toxocara canis
TAAATATATAAATACACATATATGCACATATATATATCTATATATATACATTATATATATGCATGCAAAGGGATGCAAAAACAGCTGTAGTTTCATCGATTCCCGTATCGATGCAGCTGAGAACCATGCCCACGCATGATTGTTCCGACCAGTTTCGGAACGCCTGGTGGTCAGCATGCTGGCGATCCGTCGGGTAAGCAGCGGGGAATCGAACCCAGGTCTTCCCGCCTACGAAGCGGGAGCTCTACCACTGAGCTACTGCCCGCCCATATATGTGTATAATTTTTTTTTTCAGATCAAGGGACCATTAGTGCGGCGCAGTTATAGAAGTAGATAATGAATATTTTTGGTGTATAAATGAAAACAATCTGTTCATTATTTCTGCACGGATTTCTACACTAATAAATAGTTTCGAACAGATTTCGAGGGAAATTGCTTAACAGTTAATTTATGGGAATCCTAGTATTGCAAAAGCGTAAAAATTTTCGAAGACCCCAGCTTTTTCTCTATGTGTTTCTCTATGTTTGTATTTTTAGTTGGACATTTGGGAGGAAAGTTCGACTAGTAAATTCTTTTTGATTGATCAATTTTTGAATGCAATGTCTCGTTGGTTATATATATCATGTCCCGAAATGTTGGACGTGTTGTTAGTTATCTGCGAAAGATTTTCAGTGGAGATTGGAAGCACTAATTTCTTTGCAGAAAAGAAAACCTGTTATATGCGTTGGCTAGAAGTTTGAGAAGATTCTGACGTTTCGTTTCGACTGTAAATCCCTGAAAGTCTGGGAAATTTAACAAAATTTCCATTTGTTTTACGTCATTTCTTAAATATTTGGGAAACTAAATACGAAACTTGCAATTGGTGCTTCATGATTGCACATGTGTGAGGGATTTTTCGTTGCGGAATGGGCTCGGAGCGTTGTGGTCGTTTATGTATAATATACAGAAATCCGATGATCTACGGCTCTTTCTCGGTCCAGTATTTAGTCTTTTTCTTTATTTCTGAAGCTGAAGACCATTTTTAAAATGCACTTCTATTTTGTTGGCTTTTTTTGACATGTGGGTTTTTTTTTGCGCCTGATTTAGTACATGCAGGGGAACATAATCGCTTCTGCGAGAATTGTCATGCAAGGCGATAAACATGTCATATCTTCCGTAACGCGGAGTAGGCGGATTCATTTGCAAATTGTTTGGAGGGATTTACGATTCTTTACGGTTTAGCCGACGAATTTGCGGTAAAAGGGAGAGTTGTCCTTGAATGCTTGTGCACCTAACGGGCAGCCTGTTACGTCGTCGCACGTCTGCTGCCTTGCGAGCGCGCGCGCGTCCTTATGACGCTACATGTGATGGGAGTGAAAGAAGGGAGAGTGTCGTGAGTTGGCAAAGTGCCAGACAACGTGTATGCGGATTGTGAGCACGCAGCTATGCAACGGATGTGTGTATGTGAGTTGTGTGTCGAGAACAGTGCACTTGTGCTGTTCAGTTTTGTTCGCAGTTCCTTCGTTCTTTTTTATTTCTTCGACAGCTTTTTGCACGCGTTTGACGCGAGTTCCTTGCCTTGTAAATTGTAGTCTGCTGTTTTTCGACGACCGTTTTCACGAGGGTCATTACCAAACTTAAAGGGTGTCCAGCTTTTTACTCGGTCTAGGGTGTTTCTTGAATGCGGGCACGTAGGCGTTGCTTATGCATTTTGCATCAAGTGACTTGCGCAGCAGTTTCAAGCAGGTATCGTTGCAATGCGCGTATGAAATATTATATGATAAAGAAGGGATCACTAAAGTTGGCTTCACATCGTCCAGCTAAGCATACTGATAATAAGGGCTGCAGTGAGCGTAGAAGGGGAACGAATGCGTTTATTTGTGAGTTTTCGATAGCGAAGTTTAGATGAATCGGTAGGGTTGGGGAGCTTGCGCTTCCCGTTAGTGTGGTCTGCGAGCGATTGGCTATGAAAGGCTCTCTTCTCGAACTCTTCGAATTCCCTGCAACTTTTTAAGTATTTGTTTTATCGACGTGAAGTATTGTGTTGGCCGAAATCAAACTACATGTAATTGTAAAGTTTATGATTTCAAGGGAAAGAAGCAACTTCAAAGGGGACTACTTCTCAGCCTTTGCTGAAAAGCGTTATTAATACAAAAGTCCGTAGTATTTATGAGGAATGGGGACGCTTTTTTTCCCCGTCATGCTCATCGAGAGATCTGTTCGAAGAGGAAGGTGAGGGTCGGGAGGTCGTGTCGGAAAGACGGCGTTTTGTTGAGGATAAAATGTTGTTTATGGGCTTTTTTTTAAAAATATACCGTAGAATTTCTCAGCAGATGGGTCGGGAAAGCGTTTTCAAAGTGAAGAAACCACTTCTACTGGTATCGGTGTTTCGAAGCGCCGCTTTTCACCGATATTTTTTTCCAAATAATGCAAAGGAAAAGTTTTGTCCTATTAATGGAAAAGTTACCTGTCATTACTGCAGTACATAGCCACTCCTAATGAAGTTTTTGAAAGCGCTGCAACAGCATAATTTTTAAAAAATAATCCACTTCAGTTTTTTATTGAAATATAGTGACCAAATTTTCGCAAAGAGGTTCGGCAGTAATGGTTTTTACCATTTCCCAGATTCTAGTTTCTTTTTTAGCCCACATATTTTCTGCTTATCTGAGGAAAGGGACGGTGTAAGTATGTGGTAATTTGGGAGGTTACATTGGCAAAAATTTTATGGTATTTTAATTTTGAAAGCGGATGTAGTTCAAAGTTCATTATGCTTGTGGAACACGGAAACCATCCATCTGTAGGGCCTGTGAAATGGAGCATCCGTAAATCGAGCTGGCTTCCATTTTTTCATCTACTGATTATTCGTCTTGGTTCTGGTTCATCGTTTGCGCGCTTCCTTACTACTGCGCACATTTTTCATTGACTGTTGGAGTGCCCTTACCTTTAATGTCGTTAATAGTAGTGTATGAGAGTGGTGTTCGGAGAGTTCTGATACGTCAGAAGAGGAACAAAACTAACACACTAAAATTGGCCACCAGTTGAAGTTTAGCCGCGCTATTGAAGAAGGTCTATTTATTGAAAGCGTTAGCAAAAACATAAACGCGCAAAGTTCGATTGTGACAAAGCTAGGCGGGGCGACAATTTTTGTGTTGCTTTTTATTGAATCCTTTGTAACGGAGCGAACCGTCAAGTATGGTTTGAAGATTGGTGTAGTTTCTGTTTCTGTTTAAGTTCATATATTTAGGCAGATGATATTTTGACGAACGTTTGCGTTTCTTCTGAAGTTATCGATTTTTACTGCTTTGCGATTATAGGTGCCGAAATTTTACATACACCGCGAACGCAGTTAGCGAAGTCTGTAGAATCACTTTTCAAAGGGCTACTTCTTTTGCTTCGCGAATATCTAGTCGATTTTAGAAAAGCGATGCGTCGGCTAGCTCTGTAATTTAAAAATTTGCTAGGATCAGATGCTGCAGTCGCCATCGCCATCGCCACTACTAATACGAACGAGTTTTGAAGTGTACACCTACTTTGTTTAAACTGGCTATGTGTAATGGAAAACTCCAAAGGCATCTGCATGATGTGGTCATCGGTATGAATATTGGCTTTTAGAGGAGGGCAAAGACGAAGAAGAAGGGGAAGGGCTCGTCGACGGTGGGTGCGCGTCTGGTACAGAGCGCGAACAAGTTGCCAGAACGCACCATCTGCGAGCAAATGGGCGATTATGAAGTATTCCCCATTGCTGAAGACCTATCCTCCTTCGCATTCCCTCCGAAAAGGTGAGCCTCCTTTTTACTAATAAATACCACTTATATGCCTCAGATTACAAAAGGTTGATATCGGCGTTGTTTATGACGCTTTTGGGTCAGAATGGCGCATCTTGCTTTGCATCTGATTAAAAGGCAACCTTCTGGTAGCGTTTTCTTCAGTTTTTGCCCATGACATTTGTTTGCCTTTATAAGTAAAGTTTGGCTATATTTCCTTTGCAATTACGTGTCCCACGCCAACCGTTCTTCTCTCCCTTTGAGTCGTTGTAGCCGATGATCCGCCATTCAGAAATTCTGAGTACGTTAAATAATTTTATAGTCCTCTTCCGTTTTAACTAATTTTGTAGTGCTGTTCCATAATACCTAAAAGAATCCGTTTTTGGCAGTGGACTTCGCATAGCCTGTGCATATAATACTGCTTCTGCATCACTGAACTTCGCATGAAGTTGTCATGTCGCCGTGACCTTTGAGAGGAAGACAAACGCGAATAATAGAGCGATTTTTCTTTTAGAAAAGAGGTCGTGTTTTAGTTAAGTAGATGAGGTCATTTTCTAATACAGCGATTTAGAAGAGGTCATGTCCCTACTGTCCATGGCCAGGAACGGAATCTCCCACTGGTTTTTTTTTTTGGTGGGTGGGGAGAAGCAACCCCTGCGCTCCCGTTGCTTCCATTCCATAAAAGAGCGAATTCGCAGGACGTTGAAATTTGAGAAGTTTCGATATCAGCTTGATATTATATGGTGAAGAGTGGTCAATGTGCAGGTTTTTTAAAATATAGTGCAGTGCTGAAATTGTTAATTTGGTGAGTCCAGATTGCTAATGGGCACGCAGTGTGGGTGTCGCACCTTTTACGGTGAATCGCAGTAAACCGGAAACGTGCTCAAGGAGAGCGGGAATTTAGAAAATTTCCCTCCTCAACCGATTGGAAGGTAGTTAAGGGAAACGTTTACAGCTGTAGCGAAAAGTTTGGGTGGAACTGACAGATATCATGACAACTATATTAGCGAAGAAACCAGTGTTGTGTGAAGAACGAACCTTTGAAATGGAATATTCAAGAAGCGCGCAGAGATGCTTCCTTTGGAAGAAAAAAAAAAACGAATATTTCGACATCACTATGTAAAACGGCCTTGAAACTTTTACGGCAACGTGAGCTGCGTACCGCGTACCGCGTACCAAGTCAATACTCTGCTTTACGTACTGCATACTAGGTCAGTACGTTGCCTTGCCTATTCCCTACTAAATTAGCACGTCATTGCTTAATGCGTAATGTCTGGGCCACCGAGCGATAGACGGCTTTTTAAATCTTCATGCAAAAACTCAGTCAGTTATCACGTTGGTTGACTTCCACTTAACATGCGTAAAGGTAATAATATATGGCGCGTTAAAAGCGAATCGTTGCAGCTGAAATGCAGAAGCACAAGTATATGCGTTTTAGGGCGAGTCGGCGTTCAGAACGTGCCATTTATGTGCCACTAGCAAAGCGCATTCAGCTGAGTAGTGGCACGTCGAGTGAAGATCGTGTGGACTGCAGCGGTGAACGATTGTTCGACACCAAGCCGCGCTATTCGACCAGTGCTCGTGATCACATGTTGGCACGTCTGATGCGCAGGTCAATGGAGCACGATCCTCACTCGTCACTCATCTCTCACTCTTCGAACGTTCACCCTCCCAGTGCTGTCCTCGGTTGGGTCTTCCTTTATCCGCATGGGTCCCTTTAGTCAGTGGGAGCTAGTCCTAGTTGTTTTAGTGTGGATATCCGCATGAGAAAAATGGTGCATAAAATTAAGTAATGTAGAGAGGACTAGAATAATGCTGTTTTGGCGGAAGCGGGGAAGTAAACACTACAGCACTTTCTAAAGTAATTACGCTAATGGTGAAGTAACAGATATTTTTTTAGTGATCAGTTGAAGGGAAAACGAAGCTTTAGGTCAGAAGGGTGCTTCTGTTTTGGGTTTCGGAACTTAGTTGAGAATTTTTCTTTTGTTGGGAACGTCACTACTACCATTCGCATCTCTCATTTCGAGTGAAACGAGGTGAAAAAAAGTGATGGTTTGCAAGTGAAGAGTACTACGTACCAAACTGTAGTAAAAGTTGTAAGTCTGGTACGGTCATGTACACATTTCAGGGGAGCTGGTATTTGTAGTGGAGCAGCCCTTATCAGGGCTTCCACTGGTCGAGTCACTGTTCACCAAACGGCAGTCCCCATTGCGAGATGTGAAGCATCTGCAGTCTCACCCTTCCTCGAATCTCCCTCGTCCTTCCCCGTCGCCCGACTCTTGCTCAAATATTAAAAACAACAATGTGCCTTCTAAACATTCCACGGGAGGTTCGTGCGCTTGTTAGTTTTTTTTCAGATCTGTTGCTTTTTCCCAGTATGATGTTAATTTATTGAATGCTTCGGCCTTTTTTCTTTCTCGCTTTCTCTGCGTTGAAGTTCCATGACCGAGTTTGACTCCGCCTTCTCGCCCGTATTCTTTTCCAACCCTTAATCAGAGGAGGGCTGGAGCCGTAAACCGCAGTTGCATTTCCAACTGAGGCCACAACTTGCTCGATTAGTTAACGAAAAAACTATGTGAAAAGAGAAAAAAGGGAAGTGTGAAAAAAAGAATAGAAGAAAATTACAAAGCGGGTCAGAGATCCATATAGGTGAAAGTTGAGAAGACATTGAAGTCGAAAGATTGTTGGGTGGTAAGCATATTTATAAAATTAATTGACTTGTGATAAGGAAATCGTTTGCTACGGTCTATATCACAGAGCTCTGCTGACTTCCTTCCTAGCACTTCATGCACATTCATGATACACTTGTTTCAACACAATAGTTGAAAAACAGTCCCGTTTATTCGTCTTGTAATTGGCGGTTGTGTTGAGTCATGATTCTACGTTTTTCTCACAAATTTTATTGCCCGACCTTAGCTGGATACGGCTAAGGTCTGTACGAACTGCTGACCTACCATGTGATGACAGGTTTGTTCAAATAATTCTTACGTTGCCTTGCGTGTGGCCGAGTGCCATAGACTGGTAAACTAATCTTCCGCATTTTAATCATGAATAACTCATGCGGTCGTGCATTTATCATGTATGACAAGAGGTAAAGCACACGCAGCAAAAATTTTGAGTCATATTTGTTGTGTTAACGACCAGCATCTCATGAGCATCGCACTTCCTCTAGAGAAAGGTATCGCCATCCATCCGCTTGAAGGTTTGCATTTGAGAAAGATTGTCATAGAAACTAGCACATGAAAAGGAGTTCCAGGTTTCTTTGCACCGATAAAGTTTGCAGGAATCGCGAATAGAACTGGTGCTTTCGAAAGATTCTGAGAGGAAAGCAGCCCTTAAAAGGAATTCTGAATACCCTTTCAGCGGTAAAATCTGCTAGAAACGAAAAGTGAGGCAAATGCAAAAACTTTTAGAACATCGTCAAAACTGGTTAGTCATGTTTGGGACCGCTACCAGTTATTGAAAGAATCAGCGGCTGGCAGGCGACAGCCATCACACCGACTCCGACCGCAAAACAGCCAGCTGGAGCTTCCTTGCAATTATCCTTCCTACCCCTCACAGTTGATTAGGCGTTCTTCGCTCGCTTTAACTAGAAAATTTCATCTTCTTGTAGCTGATGGTCGAAAAAATTCCGGCTCGCATCGATGGTCTTGATGCATAAATTTTGGTTTACCTCGTGCACTTCAGACACTCGCCTCCTTTCGTATTAAATTTAATTTTCGTCTTATTCTGCTGAAGCCGTCTCGGAATTTTTTTACCTCACATCGAGAGCGGGAGATCCTCTTTACCGAAGAAGTTCACTGAAAATGTGTGTATAACAACGTGTAGACGTAAAATCTATGGGAAAATCAGCGGAGTGCAAAAAAATTTTCTGTAAGGAACATCATAGGAATCCCCCAGGTATTTTCGAGCGAATACACAAACAGCTTCCCTGTAAACGATTTATAATTTTCAAAGCATGCATGCGTTCTTGAAACACATTATGCGAAGCTCAGTTGTTGTTTTTTTTTTAAATTTTTTTCAACGGCCTTGGCTTCACCAATTATGACGTTTTCAGTTCTGCGGCGACTTCGGTTGCATGCCAAAATTTGTGCAAAATGAACAGATTCCACATTATAGCCGTTCAAAATGTGCATAAAGCTATTACAGCGAGGCGTCGTGCCGTGAGATATGTGCGTTGAAATTGCACTGGAGAAGGAAAAAATTGTTCAAAACATGGAGCGTATCGTGAGCTCCGTGGAAAGACTCACGTAAAATTGTGGGATTTTTGTAACAGCGAGGAGTTTGTGAAAACGCGCAAAAATTTTGTTTCGTTGTCGGTTAAATCTTTTCTGCTCTTGACACCTAAATTTCATCAAAATATGTTGGCCATATACACTGAGTTCTTTGAGAAGTTTGTGGCTACACTAATTGGAAAGTAGGAGGGGGTGGGGGAGGGTCCGGAAGGTGAACTCGTTTTTTCCGGTTCAGGAAAGTAGAGAAGTTAATGTCAAGAGAGGGAAGGTGGAAAAATTTTTTTTCTTTCAAATGGCGAAGAAAAAAAGCCGCAGAACCAATGCAATCGAAAGTTGAAGCCGGAGGCAGTTCTGGAAATTGCGAGGGGCCGCGTCCATTTGCGGTTGAAAAGGGTAACGGAATCGCTTCTTCGATATATTTTTTATCGAATTTAAGCTCACTTCTGGCGAAGCTGATTAATATTAGCTGTCTCAACTCCTGCAAAGGATGCTAAATGATCGAGTGCACTCTCGGTTAAGTGCGAGAGGGAAGTTGGCTCAGCTGTGGAACGCAGTTTATCATCTCTAAACAAATGGTCACTTATTGAAAACTGTAGAAGTGATCAGCTCTTCGCAAGACAAGGCATGTTCAGTGCAGTGTAATGACGGATATAAAATGCGGCGAGCGGCTGTTTGAAGTTAATGTGTTCGGAATACTTAAGGTGGTGGAGAGGGAACGGCGAAGCAGCGCGCAGTCGACGAGGAAGGTGTTGAGGAGAAAAGCGCATTCTCTGATGAATTTGAGGATGCGGAATTCACGGCGAGCGTGCTCAACAATCTGCCGACTTCGTATGACGACTTCGAAACGAAGGTATCGGCAACTGTTGAAATATTTGACATCTCAAAAACTCCTTATTAATGCGGTTCTCATGCATCGCTTTAATGTACTTCAGGAGGGGGAGATGTCACTTATGATTTTTCTTGGTTGTGAAATGGGGAATTTTGTCTTCCCGTAGAAATAGTATAATACAGACCCTTTAAAGACGATGGAGGTTCGAACTTCGTCCCATCGTTTTTCAACGTGACATTTGGACTTCGGCTTTATTTATGTCAGTGTTTCTCAGCCTTTTAAATCTTGTCGCAAAACGAATAAACGTAATTATTTATGTGAGCATTACCAGCAAAGCATCAAAATCAGAAAGAATAAAGAAGGGCACCTTAAGCTAGCGGAGATCGCGGAGGTGCGCCGAGTGGGTTAATTTTTTTAAAGAAACTTGGTTTTTTGCTCACGTCTAAGCGAGACTTTTTTTTGCTGTGTGGTGGACGACATATCTTACTAAGGGTTAAGTGACATAAAACTACGCAAAACTTGAAATATACAGATGAACTAGGAAACAGTAAAGTAGGTTGTGCGAGTTGTGAGAAAAGGCTAGGCGAAGTTAAGTCAAAAGAAGTCAAAAGCAGTCACCGATTTCTAGGTTTAGAACGGTCGAATTCGAATTTTTATGGACAAGGGGGGAGGGATGGAGGAGTAATCAGCTGGCATCTACTGCTTGTAACTCCGGCGGGGAACTAAACTTTGTTATAGGAGTTGCACTTGAAGCTCGAACGGAACATGTCCAGTCCCCATATTTCTTGTCAAAGCCCGGCGACGGACTGCGGCCGTTTGTCAGCGGGCTCAAACTCGACAATTGCTTCTACAATGCATCCAATTTTGGAGAGCTCCAATATGCAGCCGGATGCCGAGGATCTTGAAGTAAGTCATTTCGCTAGTATTGGCGAAGAAACAAGGGAGGAGTGTATGGGGCAATTAGAGCTTTAACTCAGGTCTGTTGCTTATCGGGGGCTACGGCATTGTCCATTTTGCCACTTTGCCACTCGCTGACGCTATGCTTCGTGGCTTTTATCTATTCGCATCCATTTAAGAAATCCAGTGAAATCCAGTAATCTAGTGAATCCGGTAATTTCTTTTACTTAACGGGTAAAGGGAGCCAGCTAAGTGCAGAGTACCTTCCGGAATGGACTTGGCATCATAGTGTGCATTTGATGTTTGACTCGTTTGTCGGTGAGAGTTGCTGTTCGCAAGCACTTGAGGCTGACAGTAACGATCACCTTGAATTTGTTGAAGCAAAGCTGGTTGCATCAAATTTGGAAGGCGCAGTGCAGAATGTTTTGCGTTGGGATGCCGCACTGTTGTTGTGTTCGTAGAACGTTTTTGACGGAGTTTTTTAAAAGTGAATTCGCTGAAGGATAAACGCAGTGCGGGCATGCATACGGAGTTTTGGAGCGATGGGAAGGAGGGATTGCAGGGATGCAAGAAGGGCGGAGTGGGGTCGCGATGCGCGTTTCGGTGACGTATGCTTTTCCACATTGCGATCAATCGATAAACATCAGTGCAGTGGGTGCAGGCGGGGAGGGTTGCTGAAGCGAGCGCTTTTCTTGGACGGCATCGCAGCAGATGTGTGCCCGAGGCAGCCTCATCCCACCTTCATCCTTTTTAGCATTTTACTACAGTCACTAGAACAGTATAATCCGTAACGAGAGTGGGAATGCACATTTTACGCCTGTTTAATTTTACTCGTCGATATCGCTGTAGAGAGAGGTAAATGCCAATTTCCATAGACTGAGATGGTTCTGTCAGTGAGAGTACGTAAAAAGCGGAGGCAAGCAAGCTAGTCGGACTGTCACGTGTGTATAGTCAAAGCAGGTGTACACAGATTTTAAGAATAGCTTAACACCAATGTGTCAAGTCATTGCATTGTTAGATAGGTGACTGTGGAATTCACAACCAGATGTGTTTGAATTTTTTTCCCACGAATCCCGTTTTCTTCGCTGAATAAGTAGATCATTATTCTTTCCACCCTGCGGCGCCCTCAAATCTCCCCGAAACGCAGGATTGAGAAGTGGAATGGGCCGTAACGTCCTGCACGACAAGCAATGGCCTATTGGCTAGACCGACGGTGAGCATACGGTTTTATTAGTGTTGGTAGCTCCAGAAGGTACTTCATTATGTGCTTTGGGAGTTTTTTGAATTCCCTTATTGCGAGTAGGTCCCAGTGTAAATAGCCACGAATACGTGGGATTATGCTTCATTACCTTTTTTTTTTTTCAGAAAACACATGAATACCTCGCTGATAAACGCGTCCCGTCGTCCATTTGCAGACTGGTTCATGAAAGTCTGCTGCACCCACACTGTATTTGCCCAGAGAAATAGTTGTATGTGGTCTTAGTTCCCTTCATTTCTGTTGAAAGCTCATTTGCTGTGTTGGATTTTTGTTTTTCCCTTAGATAGGCGTTGTTGAAGGTAGCGATGATCAACGAGTCGTTCGAAGAGCAACAAAAACAGACGAAGCTGTACGAGAATCCTGATTTGAAAGATCTTTTTTATTCCCATCCAAACATTGCCGATGACGCGGATGCGATATTGCGCAGCTCACGCGACCATTTGCCGTATGCGGTTGCGATGGTTGGTTCTGAGCTCAACAAAGACAGACAAGGCGCTACCGTTGATCTTTCAAAACGATATATTCCACATACTGACCATCGTTTTACCCCGGGTATGTGTGCTTCTAATCGCTTTCACATTAATTCCTAAGAGCTCTAAAAAATTTTTTCTGCGCTGTTACGTCTGTTTTGAAAGAACGGAGTAGGATACGAGGAAAGACGAAATAAAGTTGCTTTCTGTGACAATAAAGAAATTATTTCATAGGCGAATGGCGTCAGAGTCTGGTGGAGCGATATTCGTTCAGCTGATGTGTATTCCCGAGATCGAGTTTTTTTGGTTATCTGAGCCGTTTGGAAATCTACCACGCTCGGCTTTCTTGCATCCCCTTAATGCTGCGGCGCTGGAAAGTGGGTTCCTAAACGTTATCACCGTTTACGATGCAGTTAGTAGTCGCTCCTTCGTTATGCGAACGATAGGAGATATTGATACTTTATAAGACCAGTTTCAATTTTTAAAAATCTTTATCAACTGTCTTGAGTTTGACAAGCGTAATATAGCTGTATGAAGTGCGCTTTGGAATCACTTCTTTTGTCGTTTAGTGCTTTTGGTATGTATTGTTTTCGGTCTCTGTTTGCATGCTAAAAGGCGAAACCAAACCGAATAATAAAGACCTTTTTCAATGCTTCTCTGGAACGGCAGTCGTGTAGCGAGTAGAAGGTCACTGTTTGTTTATGGATGACCGGAAACTACGGCAGATAGGAGTTTCATAGATGTTTCGCTTCCCAGCTTTTCCATATGAGCACTATCCATCGTCTGCCGGACTGCTTCCCAGCGATCCCACTCAGCCTGAAAACCGTTTCGCACAGAACCGCGTTTTTTTGGGTGTTATGCAGTCGTTAAGAAGAGAGTGGTTTGTAGATAGGAAATTAACAGTGGTTTCAATATTGTAGTGCTTACCCCAAACTCTAGTGAGATGGTCGCAGAAAGGTGTACACCTTCGATACAGCACGGCCACGCGATGCCGGAACGGCGCCCTTTCGATCCGCTATTCAACAGTTCAGAAAACAGCGATAATGGCGCGTTAATAGTTATTGTTTGCATTATAATTCCGCGTCCCTCCTGTTCCATTTTGAACGTCGTCCGGAGGCTTAGAAATTTCCAAATTGGAGTTCTTCCATTCGTTCATAGCTCCCTCTCCGGTTTGTCCCCCAAATTCTCCAGATTTTCTGAATACGGCGCAGTTCTCCTCCCCTCCCCTTCCCCTCCCTTCATCCACAGTCCTACCACTTTCATCGGCGCGACGGTGCACTCACTGAAAAGCTTTAAATTGCTGCCAGCTGTGTGGAATTCTTTCTGATTCATTCGAAATTGTTTCTGGCGATTACCGTTTTAGCTAGCAGTCACAATCATGGACATTTGAAGGCGTCCGATAGGGCTGTATTGAAACTCCGGATTCAGAACTTCCGTGCTTTTTAAAGTTCTATTTCCGGTTTTTGAAAATAAAAGCCTTAAAATGTATCTCTTGACTTGAGAGTAGCTGCGTAATAGCTTTCCCAATCGTAAGACTCCTAAAAATCATTAAGTTAACCGATAGCCATTAAGAGGACGAAAGAAAGCGGACGGAAAGAGCCGCATGCGATTTTCGGGCCCTTTATTTCTGTTTTAACCCTCCGTTTCGGTGCACTGTCGTGCTCCTTACCTTGGTCTTTTTGCTTTTGAATGGACAACAGCCAAACTTTGAAGGAGCTGCATAAATGTGGAGTGTGCTAAAGAACAGCAGGAGCTTGTAGGATACTGGTTATCGTCCCAAACTCTCGTAGCAGCCTCTTTATAGGTAACGGTGTGGTGAACTGTTTCAGAGTTCGAGCAAGAATTTGGTGATGCCGGTACTGGTGAATTTGATGTTGAGGAAATGATTCTCGATGAGTCTACTCTCAGACGAGGTTGCTTTACTTTACGTTTAGCGATGTCTTAATATCAAGCTGCTGTATGATTGCTGGAAAATACGCTACTTTTCTGCATTTTGAATCTGTTGCACCAAAAATATTTGCGGAAATCTTGGTTTGTTTTTTTCCTGTGAATCGAAGTTATCTACAAAACTTTTGGACGTTTTTTCCAAATGGCAAACAGTTATAGGCGGGACTGGTTGTTGATTGTCACAAGCAGCGGCACATGAGTATGCGTCAATTAAGTTTTTAAACTTGTAGAGATAACGTTTACATATACCTGTGTTGGATGTGGTTATTGCCTTCTGATGTCCCATTCTTCTTCGGCAGTGATGGGTGGGAGAGAAAAGGCTGTAGTCGCCGGTAGGTATGGTGCGTATTGCCTTAAATGGTATTTGAGGGCAACAAGCGTACGCGCCGAGCACGCTCCTTGGCTGTATTGAGGTGTCTCTAGATAGCTTAGAGGCCTTAGTAGAAGGCCACCAATTTGGGCAGCCAGCATACAAATTTGTATATTTTAAAGGGTCTTATGGCCGGCTCTTAAGCCAGTGGTCGGACTCAGCTCTTCGCTAGGGGTCTCAGCGAAACCATCCTAAAACGCGTCGTTGTTCATCGAAAACGGTACAGTGGCGAAAATAATGACTGCTGCCCGTACGTGACGTTTTGCCCTAGCAAACGTGCCACCAAACGGGTTTTGTGCACGCGCCTCCTTTTTCTCTGATATCCTCTCTTCGTTGTCTTTTCTTCCTCTCTGCAGTAATGTTTTCTTACATATTTATCATCGTCTTGTACATTTTGCTTTTTGTACATAGGTGTGATATTCTCAAAGTGGCCTTTAGTTACGTAACAGATGAAGCGCTCGCTTTTCTAGATAAACGTTCCCGAATGGGGTGTACTTTCATCACAAGTCTCGAATTTCGTCTTACTTTTCACTTAGTTTTTTTTAGAATTTCGTCTTTTTTTGTCTCATCATTGTTTATCTTTTTGAGACTTGATGTGCGAGCCATTATGTAAAAGGATTACCTAGTTCTTATGGATTCGCAGCAGTGAAGAATGTGCGTGATAGTTACCAAAGAAAACGCACTTTATTGTTTATAGTACCGCAGGATCGCATTTTGATGCTTGTGTTTCGGGTTTTAGCAGTTAATTTTTTTCCGTCGCTCCTTTCCTGTTTTTCTGTTGCCTCTGTTTCTCTGTCTCCCTCTCTTCCGCTCCTCACTTCCAATATTCCGTTTTACTCTGGAATGCCCCATCAGGAGTTAATCCAAAGCTTTTTGTCATGCATGGCAAGTCTGGGCACTTCGCCTTCCTCCAGCAACTAAAGTGGAGCTGGGACTGTGGAATCTCGACGAAAAGTTTTTGTGCAGAGAATGCAAAAGAGCCATTTTCTAGGTGTTTCGTCGAGTTTATTGGGGAAGGTCGTACAAATACTAGCCATCCTGGAGGCGTGCCGAGTTCCCTGAAAGTTTGTGGTGAATGGCTCAAGCACTGTTCATGAAACGCTGAAATCCTCTGATAGCTCATAATAAGGTGTTACATCGACTGGTTAACCAAAACTTGCTCCATCGGACATAAGTTGCGTTTCTTATAGCCTGCATCCTGCCAATCCTGCAGGAGCGTTGAAAATAATGAAAAGAACGTATTGGCTGACAATTCATTCGTGAGTCGTTTGTTTCTGCTTTGGCAGAAACACATCGATGCTGCAGCGTGTCATCCGCATTTGTCATTGATGGAATAGATTTACCAAATTTGAACTGTTGCTTTTCAGCTTCTCGTGGTTCTGCGTTCGACACGTTCAGCGAGCTACAATCGCCCAACGATGGATTGAAAGAGTCAAGGCGGGATTTCATGAAAGCTCAGAAAAGTGCGGCCATTCCAATTAAGGAATCCCGAAAGGTTAGGCTTAGTTTCTGTTGGGGAGAGGTCAGTGCCCTTGCCCCCACTCCCCTCCTCCCTCCGTCCAGCCTTTTTCTCTTCTTTGTTTCCTCGTTTTCTTGTATTTGTGGATTTCGCCTTCGCATGGTTTTGCTAACTGTTTTCTGCTTTCCGCTTACGCTTTTGAGTGACGAAGGAATACTTTTTTTTTTTTGGCCTTTGTGGACAGGTGCTCTGGTAGCTGATACGTTCTCTTAAAGTGGGGGGAGGAAGAATCAAGTGCTCGGAGGTATTTCTTTAGTAGGAGGCAACCTCAGAGCTGTGCTGAAGCAGTTTTATCGTCTAGTCAGTCAGTAATATGAGCAAAGACTGTATGCTGCTAAGGAGTAGGCGCAGAGCAGGTGTTGCCGACAAGGCTTAATTGGCGCTGAAGGAATACTTTTTTTTTTTGGCCTTTGTGGACAGGTGCTCTGGTAGCTGATACGTTCTCTTAAAGTGGGGGGAGGAAGAATCAAGTGCTCGGAGGTATTTCTTTAGTAGGAGGCAACCTCAGAGCTGTGCTGAAGCAGTTTTATCGTCTAGTCAGTCAGTAATATGAGCAAAGACTGTATGCTGCTAAGGAGTAGGCGCAGAGCAGGTGTTGCCGACAAGGCTTAATTGGCGCTGCTTGGAAAGTAAGCCCAGAAAAAGCGTCGAACTAGAGCTGAGCTTTCGGAAGCTAGGCGCCTTAGTACTTGAGCATCATCGCGACGTAGACTCTGTTACCAGTTCATTGCCTCGGTTCCAAGATACGTGTATTACATTAGTTTCTGTCGTTATTTAGGTTTGATTTGCGAATCACTTTAACACGGCGACCCAAGCAGCACACTTAGGGATGTTAGCTTGAAGAGAATGTATCTGCGTTTAGTGCGTTAGCAGTCTCACTGTGAATGGAAAGGGCGATCCTGACACATTTATTTCGAGAAGACATCGAAAACTTTCATCATTAAAAGTATTTTTTTGCCAAAGAAGCATGGCACCACTCTGTAAAACAGACTGCATTCGAAGCCATGCTCCGAACTTTAATTCTTCGGCTCTGTCTAACTGGCTACATCATTGGCTTGCATCTCGTTCTTTATTTAGTTCATCGTTCACCAATTTGCTTCTGTGCGTTCTGTTGAAAAGATAAACTTTTAGAGATGAAATGTGAACTTTGAAGATAATCTGTAGCATACCCCTTCAAGAACGGTATTTTAAGTTGCTGACTCTGGGTTCTGCTGATGAAAAGATGGATGCAACCGAAGCACTTGCGATGGATGTGGTTGAAAGTCTTTTCAGCGGGAGTGGACCGTTGGGACAACGCTCACCGTCTACTCCCCATCAGGTCTTTTCAATCCGTTCTCTGATTACGCCCAGTGACTGCGCGCGACCAAAGCATCTCATCCGCAGTTCTGCTGGTCTGATGTAGGAATGGTGTAATCCAAAAGTCGACCCCATCGTAACGGCGTTCTGAATGAGACTTTTAGCCTCCCATGTTATGCTACCTGATGTTATCTTGGTGGCTTTCTTATCGTCAAGTCAACATGTAGATTTCTTCGCCACCTCGAAGAAAAAGTGGACCCCGCATGCTAAAAATGGATTGCTTAGTGCGAAGAACGCTGAAATGATTTTTTTTTTAAATTCGTGAATTACGTTTTCCAGTAGTGCATGCGTTGTAGTCAAGATTTTACTGCAATGCAGGAAGATGGATGGACTGGTCATCTAAAACGTACCTTTAGTATTCGGAGCCAGAACAGTTGTGTATTAGAAATGAAGAGTTGTTGAACTTCGTAGGTCGCAGTTTTGATGCGAAATTACGCTGTCTGGTGTGAGTAAGACTTATCCGGTTACACCAATATTTGTATTGTTTCAAAACAGAAACAACGAACGTATTAAGTTTTTAACGAAATAAATGAGCAGTTTGAATGACAAACCTCAAAATGTTATATCTCGGCGATAAAGAATAACTTTATCACCAAGGTTAAACACCGATCGAATTAACTCAGTGTTGGCGACGATCGGGCAGCAATTATATCGTTTCAACAAATTCGGGGGTTATGAAAATTTGCGAAATGCCGTTATGCTTTTTCCGATTTATCGCAGTGTTATGCAATGCTGATTCGTATGTGCGTTGAACCGAGAACCCGAAAACAGTGGTGTTCAGAAGGAATAAATCTGCTAAACACGGTCACTACTTAACTGTATCAGCTTTTGTTGGGTGCTTTCAAGCAGCCACCCACGTTTATTGTCACTGTTGTCGCATACACGAGGTCTGAATGGGGTAATCAATCATGTCTGATGTGAAGAGTTGGTTGGTTTTGTTGGTGTTGTGCCATTGGTGGCACTGTGGAGGAATTATTCATTTATAGCTGAATAGACCGTGAGCACTTGTTTTGTTATTACGTATTGTGGTGAAAATGATGCTTCGAGTGGATCGGTGCTCTCGTCGCATTGAGTGCAACATCGTCATGCGGTTATATTACAAGGATTTTAAGATGCTGCTTTCAACTGTATAATATTTCATTATTTTATTTTTGCCTTTATGTTTTTCACGTGTTGCGTTTGATGGGAACAGTAATGGGAAAATCGCAGAATGGAAATTTAAGGAAAATTCATGACTTTTGCAGACATCTAAAAGTTCGTCATCTTCACTTCTAAATTGCACAAAATATCATATGGATCTCACAAATTTTGATATGAGCATAAGCATGTTTGCGTTCGAAGGCTCTCGAATTTTTTTATTGCCTTCATTAATTTTAAGGTGATTCGGCTCACGTTTGCCACAGAAAAAAAGGCAAACGAAGTATAGTTCGTTAAATAAAAAATGCATTTGAGTTGTCCTTTTAAACGGCTTGTTGGAAGCACTGTCAATAGGCAAAATAAAGATGTGAGACGATAACTCGGTGTATATACGGGCTCGCTTTAAGCTACTTGGAAAACGGGTGACAATTAATCGAAATACTGACCGGTTCCGGCACATTTAGGCTCTGCTTATTCGCATTTCCGTCGAAGTGCACCTGCGGTCATTGAATTCTGGGTGCGGTGTAAAGATTTCGGGCAATCGAGCAGAAAATGTTTTCTGATTCGCTCACTTTTGGATCAATCATTTGATCGTCAGCCGCACTCCTTGCTCACATTCGTCTCTTTTTTTTTGCAAGTTCGCCAAAAGTAACAGTTTCTTTGCAGAGTGGCCGCTCAAGCATCAGATTTCGTATATCGTTTCTTTATAACTTTTCAACACTTTTCAAGCAGAGATGACTAACACGAATTTTGCAAGAACGCTTTGGGTCGGCAAGTTCGATATATTTGTTGACAGATTTTTACTGAATCCTTTGAACAGCAGTCGATCTGCAACTGTGAGAAATGCAAATTCTCACTTGTTACGCGCTAACGCTGCCGGAGAATTGTATCAAGAAGGTGACATTGAGATCGTAGAAAAATGGACCATATTTGCGCGGGCGCGGCCTACTGCATGGTAGAGATGACCTTAGTAAGAGATATATAAAAGCGCAAATGTTGCGTGAATTCAGTGCGATCTTGGTGACACACTCAGTCCAGTACGGCGTAGAACCGCTGTGCTTCCTTCACTTATAGAAACCGTTTTCATGTTCGCTAACTTTCACAATTGTTGAGAGTTTGGCGGTGAGGTTTTCGGCGAATGCTGTTTCCGTTTATTTTTTTTTCATTCATGCTGTGTTCATTGCTTCTCATATGCCGTTTTTTTTTATCGTCGAGGTCAGCGCTGCTCAGCCATGATGAGGTGCACTTATGATCGCTGTAGAGCGCGACAAATATGAATGCAACAGATAACGAAATTAATGTTCGTTCTCCTTGTTTCATTAGTATCAACAATGAGCGCAACGTTTAGCTGTTGCAACAAAGAGGCAACTCAGACAAATAGGCGATCTTTTTTTAGCTTGTAGAGTGGTTTTGTTTTTTTTTTTCTTGACTTCATTGATCCAGAGTAAATCTGACGCATGCTGTCTTTACCAAAATCACCAAATGCATTCAATCATTTGCTACTGCAAATTGGAATGTGCCACATGAGGGAAATGCCAGTTTTGTTTGCAATTTGAAATGGATTATATTTTTTAGCGCCAAACGCTTCAAATTATGTGAACCGACTTATTTCGGGATTTCCAAACTGATTATAGCAATTCAAGAGTTCCAGTAGAGTTGGCGAAACATTTTGAGGAAATTGTATGCCTAGACAAGTTTGCGGCTCTAATACTTTGCTCGTCTTCACAAAAAATTCGCTTTATCGCACTGTCGTCTGTATGCGTATGTACACTGTTGTTTGGCTGTCCTCGAGGTACTTCCAGTTCGGGAAGCATGAAAACTGCTACTGCAGCAAAAAAAAAAACGTGATAAATATAGTCTGCGTTGTTGCGAGGGCTCCCAGTCAAATTTTTGGCGAGATTCATAAATTTCCGGAGCTAGGGTATTCAAAGATAACTTGGTGGGGGAAGGTAGAAGGGAGGCAAGCTGTTCTCATTTTGAATTTCTTGCACTCGAATTAGGGTGTTTTTGGTATAGGATGTCGTGTAGTAAGTTGTGCATTAATTACAGATGAATGTGTAGGTTTTGTGGCTTAGCAGTTAAAAATCTTTGGGGAACGGGAGCAAAAATCGGATAGTGGGCGACATGAGTGGACGCAACTCTGATTCTTTGAACAGTCAGTCGCTTGATGAATACTTTACAATGGTAACCAAGAGCAGCTGTTTAAAAGCCGGTTGAACAAATAGTTCAATGTACGGTTAAGCGTTCTGGCGTCTGAAATCCGTTTCTGGGCATTTATTGAAATAATTGAACGGTCTTCGCCAAGACTGCAAAAAAAAAAAACGTTGTCCATCCAGCGTCCTTGTCAATTTGTAACTGGTGCAAGCTTTAGTCAGAAGCTTCTTTCCCATAAATTTCTCGAATACCCTGAAAGGATCACTTGTTTGTCCCTGAAAGGATCACTTGTTTGTATTTCACATCACTTAGGACACATCTTCATGTAGTGTCTAAAGCGGTGGGCGACTTTGAGCGATAAAGTATGAAGTGAATTCGATTGTGGATCATCGAATGCTGCCATTGATCGTGGCCTATAACAAGCAATGATAGCCGTGAAAATTGTGACGGGAATTTGCAAAATGCTGTCGGGCTGTTCAACATGGCAAGTTAATATATATGCAGGTTTTATGATTCAATTGTGGTGTTAATGAATTGGTCGAACGTTGATTTATGACTTCAATTTGTTGCGGAGTTGAAACGATCGGTTAAAGAGTTGCGCAAACACAGAAAGCAAAGTTAGGCATATCCGTTTAGACTCCCATCAAAAAAGCATCCAACAGGCCAAATCCTTATGCAACGAAATTCGCGAGATTGTAGTTACGCAGACGTTTTTGCATATGATAGGTGATGCTGACGTTATTGGTCATTTTGGATTTTTATAAATGCTCATCGTTTTAATGTGCCTATCGTTTAAAGTAACGTTCAGTTGTGTTTTAATTAGTTCTGAAATTTTGTTAATGAATAGCTGAGGCAGTTATTTCCTCCTTAGCCCGGACTACCTTTGATTTATTTCATCGTTTTTGATTATATCTTTTTCGGCTGTGCTAACCAAGTTGTATAAAGCAAGTGTGTTCACCGATCATAGGTTCACTAAACTGATGTGAGAGTACTGTGGAGATAACACTTTTTAATCATAACGAGCTTGCTTTCGAAATTCTAGTTTTTCTTTTGAATGTAGCGGCATTTTGGCAGCAGATTTATCTGTTCGTTTTTATTGTTGTTAATTCTAATGGTTGCTGTTCAGTTCAAACTGTAACAATTTTTTAGCTGTTTTGATATGAAATTTTGATTGAAAATGGGCGTATAGTGTTTGTACTTCGAATTGTCAGAGTTATGGGTGTTGGGGCAGATTGCGTAGACACGATTTTGTTATGATAAATGATCGTTCATTTTAATGTCAGTAAAGGGTAGTAAACGTAAGCGCGATGGTTTTGAGATGGCGCAAGCAATGCGCCACTGCGTTTAGAGGTATTTATATGCACGAACCGATTCGGGGGGAGGGGGGAGATTTTTTTTGAAGATGAATTTTACGTTTTGTGAACTGTAAACGTGAGACTCAATTTAAAAACTAATTCACGCTTTCGAAGTTCCCAGAAAGGTTAATTGCATTTTCCTGTAAAATTATTGTTGATCTTAGCGTTTCACTCCACGTACAGAATATTTCCTCAGATTGGCGGTAGCGTTTAATCAAGGCATTCTAATGTATTCTAATAATTTGCTTTGTTGAAGTAAGAGTTGGCTTATTGGGAACTTTCGTAGAGTTAATTTTGCTAAAACGAGCCAATATTTTCTCTTTACTTTCTCCTCATTTTCCCTTTCTTACTTAGTTGCTAATGGGATATTGAGCAGCTGACTGTAAACCGTTCGCTTTCCTGTTTGGGTGTTGCTATTTGATTTCATTTTTGTGGCAGATACTGTGATAATACTTAGAAGACGGTAACGTTTCGAGAACGTCAAAGCGATCATCGTTTAGTGGAAAGTGAATACCCAAATTTATATGCTGGATGAGTTGTAATAAGGAGATTCCTTTTCGCTGTGGAATCTTAAAATATTTCAGAACAAGATGTCTGAGGTTGCGAAGAGCGAGGATGAGGAAGGACCAAAAGAGTTAGAAGAGGTTTTGGCTCCGCCTGCGCAAAGCGTGCACGACGCGTATTGCTCATCACTGGCAGACGGAAGCGCGTCTGTGGGTGAGGGTGGGAAAGCAAAAGGTGACGTTGGTACGACACCTGTTGACTCTTGGGAGGAGCTGGATTCCGAAGACTTCGATTTCAAAGTTGGAGGGGTTAGTTTTTCTTTCTTGCCAGTTTCTAGTCGAGTGCAGAAACTGAGCGTAGTGTTTTTGGAGATTGTTAATTTTAAAATGTAAACTGGACGTGGGTTGTTCACGTTAAGTGTCGGTCAGTGTTGAGTAACATTTTGTTAGAAAGGGTGAAGCATCCAGGACTTTTTGTTTTAACTCAGCTTATGATAGACTGCAATCGTCTTTCATGGGATTGCATTTGCAACATTCATGCGGACGTATGCTTTTTTAATCTCGCATTTTTATCATAAATCGCCTTTCAGCCCAGCTTGTTTTATGTGGGCTTATGTAAGTGGTATAGGGGGAGGGGGCCTACAGTGTGAACACTGAATCCTTTCGGCTACGATAATCTTTGTAAGTCCTCACTTATGTCAATTTATTCCTGCGTTACGGTTTACAGTAGCAAGTTAACTGGGAGGCGAGTGGCTTATTGGAAGAGGCGTTCAAGTAAAATGACGCTGAAACCTTGATCTTGGACGTTATAGATCAAATCAGCGATGGAAAAGGTGAATCTGGGAAAGCCAAAAATCGATTATTTCATCCCGCCACCACCCACATTGATACCATGGAACGATAGGGAGCTGCCTCATGTTCTCGAAATTCACGCTCTTCCATCGCGAATCACGCTTGACAATGTGAAAGATGAGCTGGCCAAGTTCGACTGTGCCGACGTGACGTTCCAGAAAGTTAACGACAGCAGCTATTTGATAAACTTCTCATCATTGAACGCCGGTCAGTTTTTGTTTTGATTGAGCCGGTTATTTACTTTTGTTTCTGCTGCTTTTATTTGGCATGTAGACCTGTTCCATACCTTTTTTTGGTGACTCGTCTTCTCGGTTTTTTAAAATTTAGCTTCCACGAATGTAGCTATGTCTCATCATTTCATGGGAAGATAGAGCCTGTCCAGTCAGAGTCTCCCCGAGTAGATTCACTTGAATGTGCGCTTCTCTGTGCTCGCCACACTACTTTATGAAAAATAGAACTCGGTTGCATATAGCATCTGTCTCTGGAATAGAGAATGTCCCCTCAGGTTTTGAAAAACAGGCCCATGAATAATGTTCGGGGTAATGTGGTGTGCAACTTTATGGAAACGAGTAATACGATTAATTAGCTTGTCTGAGCTTGATAGTTGCCGTATAACAAAATGGATTACAACAGCGGACGGATGTGGCGCAAAACGGCTGAACCGCGATTAAGCAGCCCGTCTGAAGTCCCCAGGAAGATGGAATTTGTGACTCCCTGCCTGCCGTTGTCGGCTTAACTGGTCGGCTGAGGGGACGGACTGTTTTTGTGTGCTCCCAGAACGAGGATTATTTTCAGCATTGAAAGCACTGATGGAGGCACGTCAGGGGCATGCGAGCGCATGGCTCCACCTGCGCAGACTGAGCGACGCGTCTTTCGAGGCGCAGGAGGTAGCACGCAAATACGCCAGCTTGCTAGTACCACATAAGCCGCGCCCCAGGACGACCGCAATGGTGGCGCGACGACTGGTTGAGGGTGCGCTTGGTGTGCGTGTGCCCGTCTCGAGGGAACAGCGCAATGCCGAACGACAAATTCTCAACGAAGCGAGAGGTTGTGTTCGCTTCTATAACATCTTTTTTCTTCGCTGGTTGTCAGAGACGTGAAGATGGGGCCCAAACCATATCTTCTGCTGAACTGAAAGGTTTCTTGACTGCCCATGACCCATTCAGCTGCTAGCCTGGTTGAGGGAACATGTGACGTCCGCGACTTACAAGTAAGTCTGCATCTACGATATCAGAGGCTTCTTATTCGCACGCCTTTCATATGCTTGACTCATCCGGTCATATTGCATCTTCCCCATCATTGACGCACCACAGTGCTGAGCTTAATAAAAATTCGAAATGGATAGTTGTTTGGCTGTGGGACAGTTTACCCCCAAGGACCTCAGAAAAACGGATGGGAGGGGGGGGGGGAGTAGTGCGAGAGTTAAGGCCGCAAAGGTTTCTCAAGGCTTCCATTAAGTCTGGAGTTGATTGGGGTTCAAAACAAAGGAAAGAGATTGTTGATCTCAGATCTGCATTTCGTATGCATCATTTCATGAGCGAACTTTTCTGCAACTGGGAAGTTACTCTCAAAGTGGGATGTATTGTCGGTCGCGCTGGAAATGACGAAAGGAAAGACGAGGGCGAGTATGGTTGGCACATTGCCAGTACTGTGCCGTAGGAGGGGCGCAGAATGAGAACTGGTGGTCTGCCGAGCAAGACATCTTCACCATCTCGGCAGTCGTTGCAAACGGCAGGCGCTTGCTTATCGGTGAAGAAAATCGAATTTGAACCGTGTGCTCAGCAGTTGAACGCACCATTAGCCGTTCGGCCACAGGAGCGGGTGAATTGGTAGCCTGAAAAGCAATCAAACCTAACGACTTAGGACGTTGGGAGTGTAGGGGTGGACAACACTATCGTGTTGTCATTTGATGCGCGCTTTTTTTGGACCAGGTTAAGGTGGTAGGGTGATGAGCATTAATCGTCAGTGTCCGATGAACTGACATGCGAGCTGAGATTTGCCGTCGAAGAGCAGGCGTAGGTTATTTTGAAACAAGAGTGTACGGCGTTCACGCTTCTGTCTTCTGCATTACGTTGTCACTTTTTTCTCGCAGTGCTTACAAGTATGTTCTGAAGTTGGGCTGTTTGTTGTATATGCGTTGACACATTTAGTGGCGTTGAGTGAACGTGTTTAGTAGTGCGAGAGTTAAGGCCGCAAAGGTTTCTCAAGGCTTCCATTAAGTCTGGAGTTGATTGGGGTTCAAAACAAAGGAAAGAGATTGTTGATCTCAGATCTGCATTTCGTATGCATCATTTCATGAGCGAACTTTTCTGCAACTGGGAAGTTACTCTCAAAGTGGGATGTATTGTCGGTCGCGCTGGAAATGACGAAAGGAAAGACGAGGGCGAGTATGGTTGGCACATTGCCAGTACTGTGCCGTAGGAGGGGCGCAGAATGAGAACTGGTGGTCTGCCGAGCAAGACATCTTCACCATCTCGGCAGTCGTTGCAAACGGCAGGCGCTTGCTTATCGGTGAAGAAAATCGAATTTGAACCGTGTGCTCAGCAGTTGAACGCACCATTAGCCGTTCGGCCACAGGAGCGGGTGAATTGGTAGCCTGAAAAGCAATCAAACCTAACGACTTAGGACGTTGGGAGTGTAGGGGTGGACAACACTATCGTGTTGTCATTTGATGCGCGCTTTTTTTGGACCAGGTTAAGGTGGTAGGGTGATGAGCATTAATCGTCAGTGTCCGATGAACTGACATGCGAGCTGAGATTTGCCGTCGAAGAGCAGGCGTAGGTTATTTTGAAACAAGAGTGTACGGCGTTCACGCTTCTGTCTTCTGCATTACGTTGTCACTTTTTTCTCGCAGTGCTTACAAGTATGTTCTGAAGTTGGGCTGTTTGTTGTATATGCGTTGACACATTTAGTGGCGTTGAGTGAACGTGTTTAGTGAAGTTGGTGCGAGGTTATACGCCAAAGTGGACGACCGCTAATCGCAAATGATTATTTCAGAGCAGAAAAAGGTGACGGCGGCTCTCTGGGAGGACAATCGGTGAAAAGGGATCGAAACGAAATACTGCTTGTTTGGTTGTTTCGCTGTTGTACCATTGCGGCGATGTTCGGAAAAGAAAAAAATTTTAAAAAAACAACAACAAAACTAACGAAAATAATGCGCTACACTGTAGCAGTTTGCCATCATCTGATTCGCTTGTTGTTGTCTTACGCCGTTTCTCATTTCCCTTTTTTATCTAATCCATAACATTCTCGTCTCTATTTTCTCTGCCTTGTCCATCTAAATTTGTACAGTTCTTCTTTCTCTTCTATTTTTTTTCGGTCGAAGCAAACGATGGAAAGTCGACAAACTGGGACAACGTTTTCTGGAGCAGTTGGCATGTGCC
>JPKZ01000717.1:4436-39189 GCA_000803305.1 Toxocara canis
ATATATATATATATATATATATATATTTCAGTGGTAGAGCCCTCGCTTCGCATGCATGTAGACCTGGGTTCGATTCCTGGCTGATTCGCACCATCCCACTGACAGCCCAGCTAGCGGGTGGTAATAGCAACTAGCTACAACAGCCAAAGGGACGGCTGTTGCTCGGCGTGCGATTGCCTCGGTAACATCAAGACATCGCACTTAAGCCCGGAGCGGAAATAATAATAAGGACAAGAATACAAGAATATATATTTAAATTTATATATATATATATATATAGAAGTGCGGATTGTTCATTTGCAGCAGTAACGGCTCGAAACATATTCGTTTTGGGTTGACACTGATTAGAAAATCACGCAACTGCACATGCCTGCGTTTAGTGGATTATTTTACTCATAGAGACACCCCAATATCAGCAACTTCTCAACCATCGACTTCATATATACTTGAATGAAATACACTGCACACCTACAACGTTTTCCATCGATTTTTGAGTAAGTTTTGTTAACGTTGAAAGGTCATTGACGTCAAAATAAGCGAAAACGTTGGGTAGAGCCTACTGATGCTCGATGTGTTTGAGAGATATAGAGGCAGAGATGCAGAAACGATCATGAGCATTGACAATGGTCTTCGGCTTTCCGGAAAGATTCCTCAACTAGTAGACTAGATTCTAACAATTCCACGCGATGTTGTTGTCTTGGTATAGCAGAAAGCTATGAAGTCTGTGACTAAATTCCTCCAAATCGAAGAATACTTATTTAGTAAGCAAGAGTTTTGGCACAGGATAGGCCAAAACTTCCTATAAAGCATCAACGATCAATTTATAGTTTTTAAGCTATGCGATGCATTGCAACGCGGAAGGCGCTTTTTCGATTTCTGATGATATTATCTCTACATTTTGCACCGTTGCTATTCGAGCCAGTACGTTTCCATTAATCAATGCTTAACGTGTTACCAGCGATAATCGCTTTGAAATGCTTACAAAGACGTGTGGAGAAATCAGAAACAAAAACACAACGGAACGAGACGAAAACAGCATGCACATCCATATATCTTTTATATCGCAGCAACAAAAGAGCATCACTCATAAATTTGGTAATGCGATATGCGTCACGTACGCAACAAAATATTTTTAACAATCTTTCCAAGTGGTGAATTTGATGTTTTAGTGAGGCGGCAGTTCTGAGATGGGAAAAACGCTGTCATATAGCTCATACGATTTCCGATGTTTTGTCACAATCGTATCATGTACATCTGTGAAGGCGATTATCATCAATACAAATATCATAATGTAATATCAGCTAAAACTTCCGCATTTTTCGAAAGCTCCACAGCTTTTACGGACGTTTCTAAGGTGAAGCTTTACTAGAGGGAAGTGGGACAAAGCGAGTAGGCGATGTATGCATAGATCTCTTTTCACCAAGTGTCGTCGACATTTTCTCTCTGCATCACTTTGCGGAAACGGCGTCATGCTCAGCCGATTGTCTACAAAGTTCAATGTAAAACTGCCATGACAATACGATTTTGATTGAGGTAATTTGCACACTCGATAAAAAGTAAAGTCACTTTTATACTATGAAGGTACAAGCGGATCAAAAAAAGCTTAATCATTTTATGCCCGAATAGAACGAAATTTTGGTTGATAATGCTTGGTCGTCTAAACGCACGATGAAATAAATACAAGTGCTTCTGATATGATGTGATCGATAATGTGCGTCTATACGTAAATGTATCACAATAACCTCATCTTCTCGCCGGATTCATCTTTCACTGTTCGTTTAGTTCGCCGATGATCTCCATTTTTGACCGTCTTCTAAACACCTTCATGCATATTATGGTCCCTCAAATGCTTCACAATTCGAAGACTTTCCAAAAAATCGGTGAATACGCTCGCACATAGATAAATGTACTGCTACTTAATACCACCCATCTAAAAACTATAATTAATTTCAACATCAAATGAAGTTGTCGCGTTTCTTACGTCAATGAAATGTTGATATCAAATTTTCTTATGTAAGGTCTAGATAATGCACGCGCTAACAACGGTAGGACAAAAAAGGGAAGTGGGCGCAAACAATATGAATCTGAAATAGAAAAAAACTAGCTGGACCTCACATGAGAAGGTTTGATGTCAACATCTCGTTGACGTGGTCTCGTGCATTGAATTACTCTCGTTTTTCATCTCACTTTATCTTTCCGTCTCTCTCCTTCTGATTTTCGATTCATACATTTGTATGCCATGACTACGCTCATTATCGCATTAGAGAAACTTCAAATATTCATAATTCGGTTTCACATCTGAAACAAAAGAAGATTTTATACTTTCTTACGCATTCGCTACGCTAACGGTCGATAAGTTTTTTGCCCTCAAGCCGGATTCATTACCTAGGATCGCGGGGCCGATGCCGTTCAGCATTTGCAGTCATGAAATTTCTGCTCAATTTCGGATGATTCCGCTTACTGTTGCTAACAGTTTTCACTTATTTTTGACTGTAGTCTTCCAATCTTGCCAAAACGTTTTCGCTAACCTGATTTATACTCCCAGACAAATTTGCAATTCTCTTGGGCACACACAAAAAGGTTCTTGCATTCCTTTTCAGTAGTTTTAACTCGGAAACCACTGAAGCTAGAGTTATGTAATTTGCTACACATGTTTGCAAAATGAACTAATGCTCACCCTACAATCATCTACCATTTCCGATTTCAAAGCAGCTCATCCACTTTAGGATAAGCAACATGTACCTTCTAAGCAGCAGAGAAGAAAGTTGCATGTGTTTTCCTACTATGGTGCTGCAAGTTGTTCCGGTTGGTAGGCAGAAAAACAATATTTAACAGAACTGTAGCAGCGGTCTGATTGGATAAAATTCGAATTTTCAATAGTCTTGAGCAGATTATGAAGCCGGCCCGTGAGTGACCAGTGTGCAAATCCTGCTGGCCCCTATCCCACATTTCCAATTGTTATTTTTTTCCTGACATATCTTCCAAGTGTACCTTTCAGTCAACGCGAATTGGGCATAAGAATTTATGCATACTTTTCATATACGTAATGCTCCTAATATTTAGATAATGCAGTAACCGTTACCTATATGCAGCAAGATAACGCCAGCTAGGTGATGGAAACGCTAAGAGGAAATATTACGCCAATAAGAAGCGGACCTTTTAAAAAAAAAAAGAATTAGGGGTAAGCCCGAGCGGAAATAATAATAAGGACAAGAATACAAGAATATATATTTAAATTTATATATATATATATATGTATGTAGAAGTGCGGATTGTTCATTTGCAGCAGTAACGGCTAGAAACATATTCGTTTTGGGTTGACACTGATTAGAAAATCACGCAACTGCACATGCCTGCGTTTAGTGGATTATTTTACTCATAGAGACACCCCAATATCAGCAACTTCTCAACCATCGACTTCATATATACTTGAATGAAATACACTGCACACCTACAACGTTTTCCATCGATTTTTGAGTAAGTTTTGTTAACGTTGAAAGGTCATTGACGTCAAAATAAGCGAAAACATTGCGTAAAGCCTACTGATGCTCGATGTGTTTGAGAGATATAGAGGCAGAGATGCAGAAACGATCATGAGCATTGACAATGGTCTTCGGCTTTCCGGAAAGATTCCTCAACTAGTAGACTAGATTCTAACAATTCCACGCGATGTTGTTGTCTTGGTATAGCAGAAAGCTATGAAGTCTGTGACTAAATTCCTCCAAATCGAAGAATACTTATTTAGTAAGCAAGAGTTTTGGCACAGGATAGGCCAAAACTTCCTATAAAGCATCAACGATCAATTTATAGTTTTTAAGCTATGCGATGCATTGCAACGCGGAAGGCGCTTTTTCGATTTCTGATGATATTATCTCTACATTTTGCACCGTTGCTATTCGAGCCAGTACGTTTCCATTAATCAATGCTTAACGTGTTACCAGCGATAATCGCTTTGAAATGCTTACAAAGACGTGTGGAGAAATCAGAAACAAAAACACAACGGAACGAGACGAAAACAGCATGCACATCCATATATCTTTTATATCGCAGCAACAAAAGAGCATCACTCATAAATTTGGTAATGCGATATGCGTCACGTACGCAACAAAATATTTTTAACAATCTTTCCAAGTGGTGAATTTGATGTTTTAGTGAGGCGGCAGTTCTGAGATGGGAAAAACGCTGTCATATAGCTCATACGATTTCCGATGTTTTGTCACAATCGTATCATGTACATCTGTGAAGGCGATTATCATCAATACAAATATCATAATGTAATATCAGCTAAAACTTCCGCATTTTTCGAAAGCTCCACAGCTTTTACGGACGTTTCTAAGGTGAAGCTTTACTAGAGGGAAGTGGGACAAAGCGAGTAGGCGATGTATGCATAGATCTCTTTTCACCAAGTGTCGTCGACATTTTCTCTCTGCATCACTTTGCGGAAACGGCGTCATGCTCAGCCGATTGTCTACAAACTTCAATGGAAAATTGCCATGACAATACGATTTTGATTGAGGTAATTTGCACACTCGATAAAAAGTAAAGTCACTTTTATACTATGAAGGTACAAGCGGATCAAAAAAAGCTTAATCATTTTATGCCCGAATAGAACGAAATTTTGGTTGATAATGCTTGGTCGTCTAAACGCACGATGAAATAAATACAAGTGCTTCTGATATGATGTGATCGATAATGTGCGTCTATACGTAAATGTATCACAATAACCTCATCTTCTCGCCGGATTCATCTTTCACTGTTCGTTTAGTTCGCCGATGATCTCCATTTTTGACCGTCTTCTAAACACCTTCATGCATATTATGGTCCCTCAAATGCTTCACAATTCGAAGACTTTCCAAAAAATCGGTGAATACGCTCGCACATAGATAAATGTACTGCTACTTAATGCCACCCATCTAAAAACTATAATTAATTTCAACATCAAATGAAGTTGTCGCGTTTCTTACGTCAATGAAATGTTGATATCAAATTTTCTTATGTAAGGTCTAGATAATGCACGCGCTAACAACGGTAGGACAAAAAAGGGAAGTGGGCGCAAACAATATGAATCTGAAATAGAAAAAAACTAGCTGGACCTCACATGAGAAGGTTTGATGTCAACATCTCGTTGACGTGGTCTCGTGCATTGAATTACTCTCGTTTTTCATCTCACTTTATCTTTCCGTCTCTCTCCTTCTGATTTTCGATTCATACATTTGTATGCCATGACTACGCTCATTATCGCATTAGAGAAACTTCAAATATTCATAATTCGGTTTCACATCTGAAACAAAAGAAGATTTTATACTTTCTTACGCATTCGCTACGCTAACGGTCGATAAGTTTTTTGCCCTCAAGCCGGATTCATTACCTAGGATCGCGGGGCCGATGCCGTTCAGCATTTGCAGTCATGAAATTTCTGCTCAATTTCGGATGATTCCGCTTACTGTTGCTAACAGTTTTCACTTATTTTTGACTGTAGTCTTCCAATCTTGCCAAAACATTTTCGCTAACCTGATTTATACTCCCAGACAAATTTGCAATTCTCTTGGACACACACAAAAAGGTTCTTGCATTCCTTTTCAGTAGTTTTAACTCGGAAACCACTGAAGCTAGAGTTATGTAATTTGCTACACATGTTTGCAAAATGAACTAATGCTCACCCTACAATCATCTACCATTTCCGATTTCAAAGCAGCTCATCCACTTTAGGATAAGCAACATGTACCTTCTAAGCAGCAGAGAAGAAAGTTGCATGTGTTTTCCTACTATGGTGCTGCAAGTTGTTCCGGTTGGTAGGCAGAAAAACAATATTTAACAGAACTGTAGCAGCGGTCTGATTGGATAAAATTCGAATTTTCAATAGTCTTGAGCAGATTATGAAGCCGGCCCGTGAGTGACCAGTGTGCAAATCCTGCTGGCCCCTATCCCGCATTTCCAATTGTTATTTTTTTCCTGACATATCTTCCAAGTGTACCTTTCAGTCAACGCGAATTGGGCATAAGAATTTATGCATACTTTTCATATACGTAATGCTCCTAATATTTAGATAATGCAGTAACCGTTACCTATACGCAGCAAGATAACGCCAGCTAGGTGATGGAAACGCTAAGAGGAAATATTACGCCAATAAGAAGCGGACCTTTTAAAAAAAAAAAAAAGAATTAGGGGAGAAAAGAGAGAACGCTGCAGTGAGTCACGTTTTGTGGACTGCGAATTGGGAAGAAAAAATTAGCAAAAGGGTAGGTGACAGTTTTGAGCACAGTAAAGCAGAAAGATATGCTGTAAGCTAATAGAAGAACCAAGGGAAATAGCAAATAACTTGGTGAACCTAGTTTAGAATTGCAGCGAACAATACCAAAATATAGCAAAACGAAACTGTTGACGTGTACTAGGCCATTTATAAAAAGTGCATGAAAAATGTTGTGACGCTGAAAGTGAGCGAAAAAGCAAAGTGGTGAAGGAGAAATAAAATTATGTGAGGAAGCTGGGGGAGGGGGGAAAGCAAAGAAGGGGTTTGATAAAACTATTGGAATGAACTAGAAGGGTATATGAAAATAAAGTAACGCCACGAAAATAGCACATGATGAGAAGAGGCAAAAATGCAGTGAGAAATTTGAGAAATCTGATAAAAAGAAACGTCGAAAGCGATAAAACTGGGACAGAGATAAAAAGTTATATAGGAGAATTAGCGGTGTCGAAACAAACCTCCTTAAATAGCATTTTTCATTTGTTTACTTTTGTCGTTTCGCTTTGCTGAGCTTATTTTTGATCGCTGTATTTTCGAACTGGATCCATAAAGTTAGCTGTTATATCCCTTTAGTTCCTTATGCGATTTGTGTCGTATGTGCCTTACCAAAACCTCTGCATACTTTTTTGCTAATCTTCCTTCAAATCCAACCGACACAACTTGACTCCCACCTCAATATTCCCTCTCTCCTCTTCACATGCGCTTTTATGACTCCTCACGAATTGATCTTTCGTTCTCTTCAGCTATCCTCCACTCAACAGGCGACGTCTTGCTGCATATGCATGTTTATTAGACCAACTATTGTGCCGTTGTTCTTCCTGACATGTCATAAGTGGCGAAACGTCAAAATAAATGTTCCGTTTGGACGCATCTATGGTGCTCGTCAACAACTATCTAAATATTAAGATTATCGTTGACGACATTGAGTACGCCTCGTTCGAAGAGGGGGCTTGCGTATAATCGCAATGAGAAAGGTTCTCGTCTGTGCGTGTTTTTGAGCTCCAACTGCATGCGCACAAGCAAAAATCGTAGGCCAAAGGTGGAACGGAAAAAGCATATTGGAGCGTTTCAGCAATCAGAACATTTCAGAGACATATCTGATGTCCCATTTTATTTGGGACATCTCGGAGACTTATCTGATGTTTGCACTCTTACAGCGAGGTTTTCAGCTGGAGATGGGAACCGAAAGATTTCTGAGAGAAGTCGTTCAAAGCTAGCCAAAAAGGAATTGAAAGGAGGCAAGTAAGGCTTGATGAAAACTTTGAAGTTTAGGTGAGCAAAGTGAGTGAACGTTCCCAAGTTGAGATAAACGAAGCCAGCCGAGAATTTTCAAATTAAGGCTAGCTCTGCAAACGAAAAACCTCTGAATTAAGGCAACCAAAGTGCCCTGAAAACTTCAGATAATGCCGACTGAAGTTGATTTAAATTTTTTTAAAGGCGAGTTAGACATCAAGAAAATCTCTAGGGTGAGTAGAGCAAGAGGGTAGAAAATTTTTAGAAAATACGAAAACGAGTTTTGAAAGTCATAAATTTTGCTTTATGTGCTGTTGAAAAACTTAGGCACCGCCTCCAGACAAACGGCTCTTTAGGGAGATTGAAGTAGCCGCTTTTGAGAAAGAAATTGCATTTCCAAGGTTTTCGTCAAGGTACTGCGGATTGGACGAAATATTGCCGACCCAGTTCTGCACGGTGGAGGTCGTTTCCAGAGCTAAGCATGCAAATTTTAAAAGTTCTGGAACATTCTTGAAATGTTCTGAAATAATCGCATCTTCTGAGAGCAGCGAAAAATATTGAACGGTAAAACGGGTTATGGTAAACGCAGCGATAATCTACAGCAAAATTTTGCGAAATCATAATTTCAATATTACAAACGGAAAGAGAGGCACTTCTATTTTTGGCTTTTTTAGTATTCACAAGCGAATTCGGGTTCTTTTAGACCAGATTGAGCCGCAACTCATGCAAAAATCGCGCTTTACTTGGAAATGAATATATATATACATATACATATATCTGCGTATCATAGGCGCCGGTCGAATTAAGGCGGTGGGGGAGTGGCAAATGGCCCCACGCCATTACTGCAGTTCTTTGTTACGGTCATGCGATCGCTAGCCATGCGCATGTGATTCTTTCAAACATTTTCACATATAAACAGTGTTGAAGTCAAATCAAACAACCGCAAAACAACATATTATATTACCTGATGCATTAAAAATTATCTCTTATCCAATGGACACTTTGGAATCGACGATTGCTGCATATTCACGTTAATTTTTTCAAATGGTATGGTAAATTGTAGCAAAGAAAAGCACTTCAACATAAATTACCGCTCAGGACCCGGTATCGCGAAGTGCTGCCATCGAGCAGCACTCGAACTCTCTCGAGAGTACGAATTTCGAGAATTTAAAATCAATGATCCTTTTCATTGCATTCCGCCTCGTATGTGTAAAGTGTATCGCACAAACAGCGGGTACATTAATTTGCAGCTCCGAATCTTTTTCTATGAAATATCATGCGAATTAAGGCGCAAAGTTTCTGCGTTCGCCAATGAACTTGTTTGATGTTGATATGATTGATGTTTTTCCAAATAGTTTCAGTCGTTTACAACTGCTTTCAAACATCTATTCGTTAGTGTACTCGAGGTTTTTCCATACTAGAAGTATTGGACCTTAACAAGCCGAGAGCCTAAGACGTTTGTCAAAGACTCCTCTCGTTTATTATGGTTTCTGGCGCTTCCAGCTCCATTGCTTCCGCACGGTTTGGTTTCTTTCCCAGACCTCAGTTTATAAAACAATGTCTTTTTTGTCATTAAGAAATGAGCAAATATTAAGGTTACAATGCGAATTGACTGAATCGTTCGAAAGAGAAGTTCAAAATCGTAAAATCCTATATACTCAAAGGCATATATTTTACGAGTTCGAAAATAGGTCAATCTAACTTATGGTGCAAACCAACTGAGCCTCTCTAACTCGTCACACAAATGCAACCGAACAAACTCATTGTTCTCTTTGGATTTTATGAACAAAACAAAAACTCACTACAGGCCTTTCAAACAGAACATAAAATTTTCAGATGGATTCAATTTTGAGCATAAAGAAATAATTTTCTATTGTGATGCTTCGATTGACGTCATCTCCGTGCACTTCAGAAGTCGACAATTTCCGCACTGTTTGCAATTCCCTTATTCCATTATTTATACCGCTTCACTGGTAGCACAAGCAAAAATACAGCGCCGAAACATGCAAGTTTCGAATCATTATTTTTTAAAGTTGTTTAGAGCGTGCAGAAATTCATGCAATCGATACAAAACAAATTCAGTGCGTGCTTGTCGGTTGATCTTTAGTGCTTTTTCCTCCTTACGGCTATCAGCAACAGCATCGGGCTGCCACTCTATACAGTCTGAGAAGTGCATTTTATTTACATGATAGGCACTAATGATTATATCTCAATCAAGCTGTGCTAATAGCGTTTTACGGCCAAGAATTGTATTTGATATGAACGCGAACTATTCCAATATTTAAGACTCATTCATCAGGAGAATATTATCGTCGTAATGACACGCATCTTTCATATTGTTCTGTGCATTTTTTAATATCAACTCAGTTGCGCAAAGTGAAATATGCTATAAGAGCAACCAAAATTGGCATGTTCAATTCGCATGGAATTGGATGGATGGACGGACTGTTCTCTGTAAAAGCGTGGCAATGAATTTCTTTCTGCATCTCATACGTTGTACGGCAGTCGCATAATTTTGGTGTTAAAATTAATATGGCCACCATTTCCTGCATGAATTTCATAGTATCGATTTGATAGCTTCAACGAAAAGTGAGAAACTGTTGGGAGGATTGCTTAAATTCCACCTTAATGCTTAACAAACTATAAGAAAATGTTGCAAAAAGGTTCCTTGTTTATGGATGGTAATTTCATTTACGAAGCAATGCATTCCTTTGCACGTCAAGAGTTTCCAATCATGGTTTTTTGGAGTCAATAAAGTAACAAGTGCCCAAGCGTCTCCTCTGCATAGTCGGATTTAATAAGCCTCCCTAAAATAAAGCCTATTGGAAACGCACATGTTTTTAGTTGCTTCCGAAGCGATTCTACATATCAGTCGCAAATGCACAATTGATCCATAAACGGATAAGCTAATCAGAAAATGACATTTCTAGCCCCTACTATGCGTTCACGGTACACTTACGCTAAATATCTAAAAAGTTATGCGACAAAATTTTCATTGCATCCGACTCTTCGCCTTCGATTGCACGAGATAAATGCTGCATCCGTATAGAAATATCGCAATGCCCACTGATATCGTACACTTTATTAGGCGTGAAAAACAGCGGGCACCAGAAATTCATGCATTTTAAGCCGGAAGAAAGATGTTGGTAGTTGGCAGGAATTTTGAATTTTGTACATAAATGCGGCATCTCTATCCTATACGAAACATAGTTAGATGGTACGGGATTTTTGCGAGACATAAATTCACTAAGGACGAATACTAAGCAGGGATCCTGTGGCATCCATTATATCAGATGATAAAGCACGTGCCAAGTTTTTGAATGCTCTTCGTGCTACTCGATTAGTTCCGAAAATTGTGGCACTATGTGAATGTTATCAAAAATCTGCCAGGTGAAGATCATGACATGTAGGCTAGCGTGAGAGGCTTCATCTCTCATTGTGCACTGCAAGGTGAAAATTTCGCCCGTAAGAAATGAAATATTCTCTAAGACCAAGAAAATTTGTATGCTGCATAAATTTTTTCTCAGGTTGCTTCTACGTTATGAAAAATCCTTTTGCAGGGCATCCATAGGAAACCTCATTGCTTGAAAGATGCAATATGATTTTTGAGAAAAATGTGCAATTACTCATAGGATGGCAAGTGTTCCAGATAATATACGCTTTTATAGATAATACTGGGAATGTAGGGGAAAAATTTGACGCGTCCATTTGAACTAGACAAATCTTTCCGCATATTCGCCTAAAAATATTCACTATAATCGACTTGTTAGAACGACACTTCCTAAAGCTGTTTTCTGATCGCTTTTAAGTGCTTTCGAAATGCGCTAACGATCAGTGAGCTAAGATCGAAAATGATGATGTAATGCAACGAAATTCTTGCGAACAAACTGAACTCTTAAGGAGCACTTTGCATGCATACTTCCTCTGCAGTGGTAAATGAATTTCGTCATCGTTTTTTGTGAATTTTGGATTGCTGGTAGTGTTCCAAAAAGAAATAAAAGTTCATACGATCTTTTTGAAAACATTCCGTAAATCTTATATATAGCGTATCAACGCATTATTTTTTCAACTGAGCAGGAAATATTGCCATGAGAAAACTCAAACGTGATTGCGAGAGGTGATAAACTGGTTGTGCTGAAGAGGACGATTTGGAGCAGCTTCGCCTGGGTTCGAAACCGCACCAGCGCAAACGTTTTTTCTCAACATCAGAGAACGAACCGAGTTTTGATTGAGCGAACGATCGAGCAAACGATCCTCTAACATTGTGGGCATAAAGAGACCAAAGTTTTCTACCGTAAATCTTAGGCTTTACTACAAGTATTGGCAAGGTTTGCCAAACTCAAAAAAAAAGCAGAAAGCAGAATCGAGCAATTCATCCAGTGAGTATGATACGAGGGCATTGGAGACTGAGAGAAGCCTCTTATAGATAGATCAGCACAATACAAGGGGATGTGAAAATACCAAATCAGCCATCGAAAAAGAATTTCCTAATTAACAGCACCCAATCTGAACTCGTTCCTCATTTGTTCTCAGCGTTTCTTAACTCTGTCTTATCAATAAAACGATTCTGCGTTACAAATTCTCCAGCGTAAGAAGTGAACAAGTCTGTCTGCTTATCGGTGTTATTTGTAAAATTGATTGAAGAGACACTAGAAACGACTGCGCCTGACTGCTGCCTTCAGGCAGCATTCTGGTCACCTGGGACACTTTGATCATCTAGTAGAACTTCAATTTCGGTCAACATGATCAATGTTTGGCTGTAGCGGTCCATCTTGACAATTTTCTAAAACGTCAGATGTGGCCGTCAAAAAACAGCTTGATTCGCTGGAATTTCAGGAAATCATTAAATAAGTTTATGTAAAATGTACAGGAAAAATCAGTGATTAGTTCCGGTTTGCTCAAAACGAATCAGTCACCTTTCTAGCGGAAAACTGGTAATAATCGAGGAGTATGAGTAATTCCTAGTAACGAAAAGGTTTGCTTTGATTTGGTGCAATCAAAACGAAAAACTGAAGCAAATCTAGACTGGGGGACCAATGTGGGGATGGTTGGGCTGATGGTGATAAATGAGATGGCTGGTGCGGTCTCTATTCCCAGTAGACTGTAACCGACCCACTGTTTTTTTAATGTCTAACAATAACTCTTCATCACATTTCTTTTGAATGTTCCATGACGCACAAGATTATTCTTCTCTTTTCCTCTCACCCCTGTTGAATTCTTCTCTTTCATGCGCTGAAAATGAAATTATTGGTTGCAATTCTCCTGAAAAATGATCTTGCAAAAACTTTGCGCAAACTGTCGGCAAAGCACACTGATATAGCTAGCGATGAAGCTCCGGGAGCTCCTACAACGAGCCTTTTTCTACCATCTTTTGCTGATAGCCTTCATGAAGTGCGCGAGAACAATGTCGATCCATTTTCATGTGTTCCACCCATACACTTTTGTTCTTCGCTTGACAGAGACAAAGGAATAACAAGAAGAGCGAGAAACAAACATATTGGTGGAGGAAAACGGTTTCGGCGGTGTTAAGAATGGAACGGTTGTCGATGCTCGTTGTCCGGTGTAGGTATGCGTCGAATGCAGTGACACGAATCGTAAATGACGTTCCGGTGGCAGTATTCACCACTAGCAAGGTTTCAAATTTGTTTGTGAGTGCCTCTTCTAAGTCTATACCCATTTCGCTGTGTTTTTGGTTAAGTTAACCATAAACGGGTATTTGCTATGACCTTTGATGGAACATCATTTGCAGCAGCGCAATTTAATGCTTAGGCTTTTTGTTAATAACAGTAAAAGTTGTGTGAATTTTCTCATCAGTCGTTCTGAAAGGACTATATTTTTCTCGATCAAAAAATTTCTTAATGAAGAAAAATGTCCCGAAACAACCTGCAAGCGGCTGGAAAGATTATATCATTTCTGCTTTATTTTTTACGTCACACCGACCTTGGTTGCCAATAGTAAGCTGAAATTTCAATTTGCAGTTATTTTTTGCTCTAAACCACACGCTCTTTGCTTCAAAATTCTTTAAGCTGAATCCTTATACATATGCGGCGGAATACTTTGTTGACGTAATAGTGTTGCGTGTACGAAGCCCGTGAAGCAGCTGTGTTTCGAAATGCGTGCTTCATCTGAACAAAAACCAAGAAATGAATTATTAAGAAATGTTATAAATGTGTGAATTATTAATGAATGAATGAACGAAAGTAATGAGCGACTGAAGTCGAAGATGCTGGGAGCAAAAAGAGTATTTTAAGGAGCTCGTGCAAATTCGGATACTAAGGTTATTCATAAAGATCCCTTGATGACGATGAGGAAACGGAGGGTGTTTAGAATATCACTGTAACAGTAATATTCGCCTTGCGCAAAAATTCGCACAAGAATCATTCTGATTTTAGTTGGTAATGAGTAATTTCTTTTTGTCTGCAAGTGCCTGCCTTAAAGAGATGAAATGCGGTTGGCGCTTAGTCCAATTGCTTTGTTTTGTTCGAACTTCTTGTGCATTAGTTCAAATTTTATGAAAAATTTTTTTCGTAATCCGCACCTTGCATTCGGAACACCTAACTATGCGAGAGGTTAAGGAATAAAGAAATCTTTGCTAATGATGGTGCTATCGTTGTCGATATTCATCTAATGTGTTTGCATAAAGGGCGTAATGACAAGCTGTTAAATTTGCACAGCGAAAAACTAATGACATTAAATTGCACTGCTCGGGGGCATCTCGTAATATTTTGTTGCTAAAGGATCGAATGAAAAAGTATTTTCGTCACTGCATTAGCAGCGCTCGCCAACGGTAACAATTTCGTATATACTTGAAAGGTGAAGAATTTCAGCAGGAGACGGCCATCCGAACTTCACTTCATTATGTACGCCGATGCGCTAGTTGGTCTAGCAGTTTTTGTCTGGCAATCCAAAACAATTTCAATTTAGCGTTTTTCGAGAAACTTGCTGCATAGCAATTTTTTTACTCCTTGTTTCCGTTCGATGAGGAATTTCCTTCCATCCTGTCCCATCCTAGCCGAAGCCGCCCACGCGGTTTGGGCCAGAATGAAACAGGATGGAGGGAAATTCCCGGCCAAACTGATCTGCAAAGAGTAACCCTCTGACAAATAGCTGTTCAGCATTCCTTGGCGTAATGCCGCCTAATGGAGGGCTACTCTAAGGTTCACATGCCGCCGGTGAGTTTCCCGATAAATCACTATTCGATGCAAAAGTTCCGGACGAGTCGTTCGCTCCCAAATGAGCAACTCCTCAGTTAACCTACCTCTGACTGGGAATTCCTATGGCAAATTGTTTCTCAGCGTGCTGCACAGTCAAATCGTCCATTGGCGTAGCCTACAAATTTTCCTCCCTTCCTCCCCCCCCCCCCCTTTATTTTTCCTCCAGACATTTTATCTCGGTCCACTTCTCCGCTCCTAAAATCGTTCTAATGCAGCTATCAAATCCTTATGACTGATGAGCCTAGACAACCGTCAAATTCGCAGGAACTTTGCAACTCCTCTACCAGTTCTCAGCAGAAAGATAGTACATATTGCAAAGTACCATTGTAAATAACAAAATACCACCGTAACTAAGCCTTATCCATGAATCTTCACAACATTTCTGAAACAACTGCAAGGTTTCGCAATTTTCGATGTAAGTGAAATGAGTAGCCTGCAAGTATACCAAATCTGATAAGCATTATAATTCTGGTCAAATCTATAACTATTCATGTGATCTTTACAAAATCTGGCGAGCTTCATTAAACACATTTTGTTCCTTATTAGCTGAACAGAGCGATCTACCACTGCGAATATATTTAAAAGTGAGCCCTGTTTGCTTAAGCAAAGCTTAGTTCATTGAAGCTTTACCTGATTTTTCCCTCATCACATGAACGACACTGGAAAGCATGCCGACTTCTACTAAGTATCAAAAACTGAATCCTACGATGCTCTATGCACTTAGCGCGAAAATAATCCTCACATATATAAGTTGAATTTCTTGAATTTGAAGAAGTTCCGCATAGATATTTTTGAATGCCATTCTTATAGGCAATCAAATGTCGCTTTTCTTTGAATACGTTATTTTCCACATGGCTATGAAATAATGATTTACTGCAGGGAACTTCAACATATGAACGAAGAGGATCGAACTGTGAATTACTTAAAAGTTAGTTTTGATGAGAATAACGCAAACAGAACTGCAAGAAATCAGGTGTACGGAGTTTGATGGATTAAGCAAGGATGTGAGGTTGCCAAGAAAAAAAGGAATGACACTGAACCAAAAGGACAATGCAATCATAGAAATGCAAGCTTTTCACTAGCTGAAAAGTTGCCAGTAACTGTAAGTTAGCTGCATTCTCCTTAAGGGACACAAACTGCCGAGTCTAACTTCGCAACGTACAACAACAGCGCTCGGCAAACGGAAAGGGCAAAAAAAAAGACTAAGAACTCAGGAGAAATAATTACCTCTTGGTTTTGCAGAGTGCATGATCCCTGGCAATTGTTCCACGTGAGTATGGCAAGACAGCTTGAACGGTTTTTTTTAGAAAAGCAAGAAGCTATGATCAGAATGCTTTGGAAGCTGCTCAAACCACGAGAATTGCTCGTTTTACTAGTTCGGAAGGACCCAATTTAGAGGACACAATGAGTACAAGAAAACAGAGGCGAGAAGATCGAATTTGGACGTCGTGCATAGGACTGAAACGGCTTCGTAATCGCTTTGATTCAAACAAGGCAGCAATCAAGCTCAGTAGCCGGTCGTATACAAATAGTGAATAGCGTTCTGACATGCCACAGGCATACACCATTGCTCTCCTCCGGCACTGATTTTACCAATCCAAATGAAGGAGTCACTAAGCATTCTATGCAATGAGTACACTTAAACGAAAAAAAATGCAATCGCTGAAATTATCATGAAATTAATTGGCGAACAAATAAGCGATCAATTGAAATGCTAGTTGTTACTCACTAGATTTACTGGAGCATTTTTGAGCATCCCGTCAACGGAATATCCCCCTAGTGAGGACTGCAAGCGAAAACCATCGGTGATGATGGCCGCATTATGCTTTGCTCACTTAACAGCAAATGACAGAGAGGGAGAAAAAGAGAGAAAGCGAAGCAGAAAAATTGATCTTGACAAGTCCACATTACATCAAGCGTTTCCAGCATTACAGCGAATGTTGCTTGCAGTTATTCAAACATATAGGGCATGCCAAAGGGAAATTGACGAATTGCTAAGCAGTGACTGCGTCACCCTCTATCTCTCTCGCTTAAATCGCAAGTCGACTTTTGTTTTTTTTCAGTCGAAATTCACGTTGTTAATAGTAAAAAACGACTTGAAACCGCTGAACTTCTTTCATCACTTGCCTTATATATAACACTTGCTCCATACGCTGTGAGATGTGCCTTACGACGTGCCTTATATACTGCGAAATGAAATCATACTAGATCCACACAAACTTGCTGATAACAACGTGATATAGTAAAGTAAGTCAGTAATAAGAACTAATTTAGAATCTAGTTACGAAAAACGTTAGTTGGAGAGGTGACGAAAGCTTGATAAGAAAGAAAAAGAGCGCAATGTTTGTCAGAAGCGGAGCCGACTGGAAGCGGTTAATCCTTTAGAAAAACAGTATTAAATATGCATTCGTTCAAGAATTTTGAGAAAAAATAATTTCTAAAAAAAATATATGCAAGAATCGGTATCGGCAGATAGATATATCAATGGTGCTCGAAGAAGGAGGAAGGGGAGGAGCGAAGGTGGAGATGAGGGAAGCATTTGATTGGTAAATTGCGACAAACGCATTCAAGTTTGCACAACTGTTGCCCTCTTTGAATGCAAAATTGAATATTTTTGGGAGGTGCGCCTCGACCGAAATAAGCAGATGCACATGACAGGCGCACATCAACAACTTTCGTTGCACACAGCCCCCATTCAGCACACTTCACTTCGAACAACTCATAAGCACCTGTGTTTATGAGAAAGAAAACCACCTACGGCATCACTTTGACGCTAGTCAATGAAAATTTTTGATCGCGGCAGCAATTGACACCACTGCATGCGCTTCATACTTAACGCATATGTATGCGCATGAAATCGGAGAATAGTTTTTTTTTTCGCAGCTGCTTCATTAAAATTCCAAATTATTGTTTTTAAATTTTGAAGCTACTTGATATTTAACACGTGAAAGTTGCAGTAAAACAGGCGAATTCTCACTTACAAAGCGCATTTATTTGATAAACTTTTCAGACTAATTGATTTGGCTGTAAACACACGATTTCCGGAAGAAATTAGGTAAATAGCTTACGAATTCACACAAAAAGTCACGCACAAATATGAATAGCTCTCTGTACTATCGTTGAAAAGTAGGGAAAATTGTATTGCGTTTTTAGTTCAGATGTCTCAGTTTTTTTTTGGGGCGTTAAAATTTTCACAGATATTTGTACGACATCGCAGCGCTTGATCACTGGTGGTGTTTCATTTGAAGCACTGAACGCTTCAATACAGGTATCTCAAACTAAACAAAAAGAAAGTGCTAAGAGAGGGCGTCTTTGCTATAAGCTCCTTCAGTCGATTGTGGATTTCTGATAGCCGAGCTGATCAAAACTTCAATGAAGCTGCATTGCTTGAACTGCACCTTTTGTATTTTCACCAAAATTAACTTTAAACACAAATCACCTTTGTGTTTAAATCACAAACGTGATCTTTTATACACCCTTTAGCACTAACTATATAATTCGCAAAGTAATTAGCTTAGACGATTGCGACAAACATATGATTCCGGTACGACTTGACCGCACAGGTAGCGGGTGGTATTAACAACTAGCTAAAACAGCCAAAGGAATGGCTGTGCTCGGCGTGCGTTTGCATCTCAGTAATATCGAGACATCGCGCTGAAGGCCCAAGCGATCTTGGTGATCTTGGTGATATGATTCCGAGAATTTCTTCTGATCCCCCTCCAACCCACTCGTTGTACCTCTGTACTCGACAGGAATGGTGAAAAAGATATTGCGATAAAACAATCATGTAAATTTTGTACGTGAATGCATCTTGAATGGTATCGAGACATCGTGCTGAAGGCCCAAGCGATCTTGGTGATCTTGGTGATATGATTCCGAGAATTTCTTCTGATCCCCCTCCAACCCACTCGTTGTACCTCTGTACTCGACAGGAATGGTGAAAAAGATATTGCGATAAAACAATCATGTAAATTTTGTACGTGAATGCATCTTGAATGGAATATTATTTCGAAAAAGGCTGGATAACAACCTTTACGGAGACAACCATTACGTGTATTTCGCACAAATTCATTACATTTGTACAATCGAAAATGAAAGCGCCGACGTTCATGTTCCTATTTATGGCTTTGGCTTTCAAACTGCTATATTCCTAACGCGAACACGTCCATAAAACTGCCATCACAAAGTATCGCTTGAATCTTTAACGAATTGTGAAAAGAAACACTTCTGTTTTGCACCACATAAAATATTGTAGTTGCGCTTTTACAACTGTGAGAGCGGAGCGCAAAAAAAGGAGTGAGAAATAAGCATGGAATTCGAGATAATTGGCGGTCGCATGATAACATTTTATGCTCGGTGAACGAAACAAACTGTGCGCTAGCAGATTTATGAGGCCTGCTGGTATATTCGGTGCTACTACAGCTGCCGTAGTTCATTACGTACAGAATGGCAGCTGAAACAGCGAGGTGTGTGATGCAGCCGCCAAGGTAATCGACTTGAACATTGAATATAGTTATGCGCTTTTTGCAGCTTTAGAATGCTGGCTATGATGATGTTGCTTAAACTTTCCAAGATTTGCTTTTAATCGGAGCATCCAAAATGCTACTGCTGGCATGAACTGAAGCTACGCTACTACACTAACGTCTATCGCTATAGGCTTTGTATACCGCTCAATTTAAGTTTTGTGTTCAGCTCCGAAAATTGCATCATTAAGGAACATTTTATAAAATCATTCAGCCATTTTGCGAGTGCTTCATCTGGAAAGTCCAAAAATTTAGAAGAATACAATTTCCGTATAGGAGGCACTACAAATAAATTGGAACCAGTAGATCGAACAGACTATTGTGGAAATTATTCCGCGATTCAACAAAATATTGTATTCTCAAAAGAACGATGTAAACAAATTACTCAAGTTTGACGCTGTGAATTTTTTCAAGAAAGCATCGAAAGCCGAAAACGTTGCACACAGGGGGTTGCACTTCTCTATTCTGGCGCATTCATCTCGCTTTACAAACGTTTATTCTATAAAGAAAAGCATACATGCGTACCACTATTGAGTGGTGCAATAGTTTTAGGTTTTCTTTTTTGCTTCCTAAGAAATCGCCTCCACTTTAGTTCATTCGATATTACAAAAACGACCGAATGCAGTCGAAGCGGCGATTCTCTTCGTACGTATTGCGCTTCAGAATATGAAAAACGGAATGTACGCAAAGTGTAGGCGAACAACTGCGTTTTTTAAATTTCCTCAAAGACGAAGTTCGAGGTCAATCGGAAGTTCTGGCTGACCACACAGCATCGATTAAGCGTGAAGCTCCGAACACTGGTCCAGTACCAATATCTGCCAATCCACTCAACCGTCCCTTTCGAAATGCCATGATGTCAGCGATGAACACGTTGCATTCAAGCATCTTGAACCAAAAATCTATTTGCTTTGGCATGTGTTATGATCATAACTGACATAGGTAAACATGGGTATCAAAAACACCGATCAATCAAATGTCAAAAAGATAGAACAACGTTGAGCCGAGCTGCATCACACACATGAATAATGAATTGATTCGCGCAGTTCAGCAGAGTGGAATTACTAAGTTAGTTACGACAATTCCTCATGGTTTTCTGTCTATTTCGCTCATAATTTTTGTCATTCCGCTGTTAATTAAATATTCATGGTTTAGCATCAACATTTCTCTCCACCTACATGCTTTTTTCACTGTCTTGAAAATGTCGTGCAGAAAATTGTTAAGCATCTGAGGTTGGTCGCAGTTATTATACGCAGTGTTTTTACGTTTCTTCAGTCGCGTCCTCTTTGCAACACTCAATATTTTTTTTGGAATTTTTCCTCATTTACGGACCGTGTCAAAGTTTATAGTGTATTCCTTCAGGATATTTTTGTTTTATTTGGTCAACTGTCTCGTAAAGAGCTTTTGTCCTTTATCCGCCGACTGATGTCCTTTTATCGGTTCCGGCCATAGCAATCGAACCACCGACTCACGGTTAATGGTGTACCGCCCACATCCTCGCGTTTGGTTATGCACCTGAGTGCAACGAGACTCAGTGCAGTCAGTTTCGACGATTACTTCTCCAAATTCGTGCGAAAAAGCGAGTGCAAGGGCTGTCTATACTCATTCTGCGAACATTCACTAACACAAATCTAGCCTTGCTTACGAAATCGTTCGCGATGTGTCAGGCCTGTACTAGAGTGCGTAGTAATGCGATCCAAATGGAGATGCGCCCTACCTAAACCTCATAAAGGGCTTTCAATAACGTTTCACATGCACGACCCTCAGCAAACACGTAGCATTTACTGCCAACAACCGCCTTCATAGAACTTTGATGAGTTCTTTGAAAATACCTCTACCTTCGGTTAGGTTCACTCCACAGATAACCATAAACCCAAAACCGACCGGTGTTGACTGAGCAGTTTTCCCGACGAGAGTAACCAAATTTTGTAATCGCATACCTCCTGAAATGGTATGTGCCCCGGTCTTCAAAATTTTTAAAGCATTTCTTTTACTCCTTTCTACAGTCAATCTTTTTTTATATGTAACAAAGCGATTAAAACAGATTTTACTTAGTAACGTATGGCCGGAATTACGTTCGACGAGTTATTTAAATGTTAATAAACAGTCACATACCTCACCGTTATTCATACCTCATACTCCTTCAGTGTTCGACTGCTATTGTTTATTCTGTTCAGTGACTCAATGGACTCGTTAATACGTGAATTCGCCACCTATCGTAATTACATATGTGGTCCACTTGTTTATGAAAGAAGTAAAATAGCAAGTGTTACTGCTTGCTTGTACAGATGCTTCCATTTGAGGAAGTTGAAAATTTGTCCATTCACGTCTCAAGCATTTCGTGCAGTCGGCCTGAGCGACTCAGACGTATCCTTACCATTACTGTCTCGCTCCTTTGTTTCTGGCCCTACATTTTCCTCCCAGCAAAATTATGCTGGATAGTACGTTCGCCCTTGCCTACTCACATCCATGTGGCTTTAACAGTGCATACAGTCGTGATACGAACAAATATACAAAGCTTGCGACATGCAATCAAGCGATTTCATGAGACCGTCGAGTTCCGCATATCAGTTAAGCGCTCATTTGTGTGATGCAGATCAACACTGTCTTCGTACCTCATTGTTTATTCTTTTTGATGCTAAAGCTTGCCCATGTCATTCGCTGTACGCAGATGAGCTGCGACACAGAAATTTACCGTCCCATTGCGGTTATGGAAGCAAATTCGTTCTTAGGTATGCCCATCCCGTATATTCTCTCTTGTTGGGCCGTGTATCTTCTCGCAACATTCTGGATGAATCATCGTGAAAGAGGCAATTCAGCGGCTCTCTTTTAAGCCGAAAGGATGTTTGTTACCATGGTGATTGCAGAAAATGCAGCTCTAGTCAGTGAAGATCCACTTCGCCGACTCTATCATGAACGCTGTGATTCACCGCCGGCGTGCTCGCCGCTTACTTCACTTACCTACGCAGTCATGGAAAATTCTTATTGCTCTATTAGTGGAGAACTAGAAAAAGAAAACTGTAGTAAGAGTAAAGGTGTTGTTAGAATGTTCGGCGACCGTTTCGAACTTATTTTGTGTAGATTTTTTCCTCATAAGTGCCACACCATCTCACTTGAATCTCAGCATATAATCTATTTGCATCCGACTTTTGTTGGCGATCGCAGACGGATAGTTTGATCAGTTGCGCACCGTATTATGATGGCTTAGCGCCTGTCGTTTTTGAAATGCATTTTCGCTTAAGGTAAACATAAACACTTTCGTTTCGCAGTAAAAATTTTTTATATGATCAACAAACGAGGGCACAAATACGGCTAGGTATATTAGCATGTGCGCGCGTGCGCGCTGTCTATACTGTTCTGACTATTCGTAACTGCAATAAAACTGGATGAGAGAAAAACTTCGGATGCCTTAGTATTTTAAATAAAGCCGCCGAAACGATTTTAAGAAGGTGAAAGGGTGGAAGATGAGGTGGGTAGGAAAGATTCATTCGAGAGCGAAAATGGCCATGTTGAGACCGTCTATTATTTTTTAGCTTGCGCTGGTATCTGACATAGTTCACACCGTCGATTCGTTAATGGTGTTTGCGGCTAGATCTATATGGTGTCCTGCACAAATGGTTCCACCAGTATTGGTGAAGGAAGGTCATTTGGTCGGTATGACCTGAAAGCTGCAGGAAACCGTTAAAATTGTGCAAATTCCTTTCTTGACATTCAACAATTTCTTTTTGAGCAGTGCTGAAAAAGAGAACCCAACCTTTAAATGTCCCCCTCGATGAGTTGATAGGTGAGCTTACTCAAAGTACTAAGCGGTAAGCTCATCGGTTTTCATTACCTACCCTGTAGAGCCGAAACTACGGCCGATGTGTCCAAAGTACTCTTTTCAGGGGTTGAGTTTACTGAAGAGAGCTATAGAATTCAGGGCTTTGTAGAAAGGGTTTTGAGGGGCCATGTCGATGAAGGCGAGTGGAGCAGCGCGTGCATTGGCTAACACGTTGATTCTAAAGGCTGGCGATTACGTCTACCAAATTTCCTGACTCTAACTTCAACCATTCCGACGGCTTGAAACTAGCAGGGTGACAAACGCTCACACCAAAGACATAACCACATATGTGCACGTCGTCAATCTTTAACGATGAAGCTTTTGAATGGATATGAATTCAAAACCTTGGCGGCTGTAAGAGACTAATGACAGAGAATATGCAAACGGATTTTAAGATTTGGATTCCGGAGGAAACTGACGATTAATATGTAGTTGTTGTTCAGAAACATGTTTTCGAACAGCAAAAATTTCTCAATTCTCTCAAAGCGCTTCGTAGATCTGGTGTGATTACTGTATGTCTAGTAACACTTGTGTGCTACTCCTCAATGTTGTCGCGATTTCGCTTCAAAAGCATTAATTAAAAAGGTGCTTGCCCAGCGACGAAGTTCGATCTAGCAACAGTCGACGAACAACCTCATCACTTATGTAATAACCCCAGTAGTCATTGAAAAACGATGAAATCCAATATGTATTCCGTAAGATTTCATGAAGAATGCTTCTCTCACAAAATTATTCTGAGCCTGTCGCATCTTACTTTCGATGTCAAACAGCTAGCCAGTCAGGTGATCGAGTGAATGGAATGTCGGCCACCTAGGCATCAAATGTCTTGAGTCATAATCAGGCAGGTCTCCGGTGCACGATGTCTCATCCAGCTATGTGTTAATTGTTTCGATCGAATAGATAATTCGGCATGGTCCTAAATTTATGTGGTCCTCATTACTCTGTCTCCAAGAACGTGGGGAAGGAGCATCGCGGAAGGAATAATTGATGAAACAAGTAGTTGGTTTCATGAACACAAAGACTTGCTTCCGTATTGACCGCAAATTTTGCAAAATTTTTTCAAAAATTCTATGGCACTTTGGAATAAATTTTACTCTTTAAAGCTTTAAGGCTTTACACCTGAAAAAAAAACCTTTAAAATTTTTTTCGTTTTTTTAGATGGATGTGAATAGGGTTTATTACCGGTGCTCACTTCTAAAACTTTGTGAAATTTTGGAGAGTCGCTTCTTTTTTCATGTCAAAATGGTTATTCGCAAATTGTTTCTTATGCAAAGCTCAGAACGAAAAATGAGTTCCATCAACATAAAAGTTTGCTGTTTCTCATTAAACAATTAGTCGTCTTCGTTTATTATTTTCAAGGAGAAGTGAATTTTTATGGATGACTCTAGAGACCTCTGCAATGCGTAATTCCCATCGAGTATCTGCCCGAAGCGTGTAGGTTGAATCGGAAAATTTTTAAATGCAATGTTAATTGAAAAAAAAAAAACTATTAATCCGGATGCACGAAAGTATTTTCGTTTCTCAATAGAAGTGGATCTTGTTGTTCGTTCGAGGCGACATAATTGTTTTCAATGAGCAAAGTTATAATTGCTGCTGAAACTCTGTTTGTTTTAAAATCAATTTATAAACGGCGATTTATTACTATCTGTTTTGCTTCGTCTTTTGAAAGTCTTTAAAATATATAAACAATTAGTCGTCTTCGTTTATTATTTTCAAGGAGAAGTGAATTTTTATGAATGACTCTAGAGACCTCTGCAATGCGTAATTCCCATCGAGCCCGAAGCGTGTAGGTTGAATCGGAAAATTTTTAAATGCAATGTTAATTGAAAAAAAAAACTATTAATCCGGATGCACGAAAGTATTTTCGTTTCTCAATAGAAGTGGATCTTGTTGTTCGTTCGAGGCGACATAATTGTTTTCAATGAGCAAAGTTATAATTGCTGCTGAAACTCTGTTTGTTTTAAAATCAATTTATAAACGGCGATTTATTACTATCTGTTTTGCTTCGTCTTTTGAAAGTCTTTAAAATATAGACCTCAACTTTCCACGCTCCCTCATGCCAAACCACCGGAATATTTGCTGTTGGAGTATAGTTAATCCGTTACAATGAACTGAATGAATCTCTCTTATGTAACGTTGGAATTTCAGAAAGTATATAATTATGCTCCAGTGGATTTCTGAGGTAGCATCGCCACGAAATACACGAGCCATTGAGAAGCGACCTCTTCCAGACGACGGTGACCGCATGATGATCGACCTGATTATTGCTGAAGTCGAGAGCGCTGTCAGCAGATTCGAAACCGAGCAGGTGAATCACTACCCTCTACTATATTTTCACAAAAAAATCATTAGTAGTCGTTTTGCACCGACTTATCCAGGAGAGGTGAACTCGGTAACAAAAGTTGCACAAACAATTTGAAGTATTATTATGAACGCTAAACACAATCAATCTTTTACCATACGATCTCAACTAAAAGACTCAAGGCACGAGAGGTTCCGACCACAAACGGAGGTGGCCATTGTTGCCGGAATTATTTTTCGAGGATGGGCACACACAATAAAACCAACCGTCGCGATTATAAAAAAGTTCAAAAACATTTGATTACACATACCTTACTTGTCCTTCGTTTACTTAAAAAATTCACAAACAACTGCTCGTTTCTGGTTTTATGAAATGGTCGCGAACATAAGAATTCCGAGCTCGGAATTGCTTGCTGAGAGCGGAAACATTCTGTTTTGCTTTCATAATAAAGCCCAATATAAGCTGGTGAGAACTCAGTGATAGCCGAGTATAGCATCCAATGGAAACAATGACACCAAGCCAGGCTCAAAGATATGAAATTTCGCTGCTAACGGCAGATGCTCTACAGCTTGACTATTACGAGAACGTATTTTTTGCAATTGCATTTGGCTGGTGTCTAGCGGATTCGATCCGAGACAATTTTGCGTTCACTTAAGAAAACTGATAAAGAATCAGGCATTTCTGATTTTGTGAAATGCTCACTTTTAGTTGCAAGCACAAATAAAATCCTGCCTCGAAGTCACTAAAAAACGAAATTAAAATGACGCACTAAGATATTGGTGGCAACAGTTTCGTTGTATCAAGAAATTTCCTCTAGTTAATCAAACAATGAACGTGTTGGATTGGAAACGGGTAACTTCAACTACCATTTCACAGCACTGGTTGAGAAATTATTCAGCAATTTGTTTTCTCAAATGTAACACTAATAAGTAGGTAATGTTGTGTTTCATTGCCGCAGTAATTGCTCTTTCTCTTTATTAAGAACGAACTTTCGAATATTGTGATCTTTACTTTCTTTACGAGCGATACAGGAGAGCAACGCAACGTTTTATTTATTTGCCTCGCTTATCGCATTCATATTGGTTACATCAAGTTGGAGGCAAATAAAACTTTGGGTCTTTGATCTTCGATTATTCAAGATTCCTTTCGTGCGTTTTTTTTTTCAGGAGATTCGACGAAGTGAGCGTTGCCTTCGTGAGCATGTGGCCGACTATTCGTGGCTAGCGACCAATAGTTCTGCGAGGCGTAGAAAATATCTTTCAATGAGTGTTAGTTACTTGTTTGCTGAGAATTGTTTCGCTTCCAATATCGTCAGTGATCCCAGTTAGGCGTACTCAGAGGTTTATTATTCATACGAAAATTATTTGGTTGCATATCGCATCCTACATTGCTTTCTTGAATTCCTCGCTAAACACTGAAGCGTTCGTTTCACAACATTTCACGCAGGAACACGTACAATCTTGGATGGCTGGCTGGAATAACAGCTTTCTATTTAGAAGACGACGATGACGATGTGAAACAGTGACTATTGGATGCATTTGACGGCGTTTTTATTTCACTCCAATGGTTTTACAACGTGGCTTTGGAAATATCCTTTTATACCCATAAGAATGCCACATTCAACAACATGTTCTCTTAAGTTTCGTGATTTTCGGTTAATTTTGCTTTCTGATGCCTCTGCCATTTACTTCTTGTTTGCTTTGAAACGTAGGGGCATCAAAAGGCAGAATTAACCGAAGTCTCCGCGTTCGTGTGTTATTATAGGTAGCTGTTACATATTATAGATACCTGTGCCTTCCATTTCAAATCCGATTAATTCAATGCCTCTCGATACATTCAAACTTCTGACAGTTCCACTTAGACATTAATATGTTGAAACGATTTTACCCGTCTAGATCGTTCTAATTGTTCTTAAGCCGTTTTCGATGAATTTCCTTTCTTTTAGACTTGTATGTGCTTCATCCATCGCTTTTATATTTGATTTTGCTTTGTATCCGCTATTACGTCTTACACTGTTCGGCCTCCAGCCACGCACTCGCACTATTCTCAGTGAATTTAATAAGCGAGTTAAAAAATAGGCCATGCCCATCCTGAAGAAATAAACAAATCAGTCCAGTCCAATTCAATTCGTTACTTTACTTACTCTCTCAGCAAATGTGCTTACCTTAAGAAATTCTGTAAACGTCTTTTTGACATACTGTCGTTCAAAATTTGTTCATGAGCAGAGTTATGAACCTCTGATACTCCTTCCAATTACTGCAAAAGTTTCGGCTTTCAAATGACAAATTGCCTTCAAAAACATCTCTGTTAAGCTAACGGCAACCACTACTAAAGCTTTCACCGCACTAATCAAAGCGAACAAACAGTTAAATCACTCTTCTCATTTCGTTATAGCATATAGCATATTAGCAATACTTGGAGGTTTTATGTGCCGAGTCGTTTCATTTTCTTCTAGCTCACTTTTATCAACACTTTTTTCCTTTCGCTGCTGCGTTTTATTTTCTCACACTTGAATGTTTCCTGGAAACGGTCGCATGGGTTTTCGTTTGCCTTGCTTAATCTAAGCTTCAGTAATTACAATTCTTTGCTTCATGTGGACATTCTTAGAGGTGGTTGTTAGCAATGGAAAGCGCAAATTTGGTTACACGTCAACGTAGCGGTGTGGAAAATGTACTTTATTTTGAAAGTTGTTCCAACCTTTGCGCACCAATTCTCACATCAGTTATGAGATAATTAGAAACGGTAACCTCACGTCAAACTCAGCCCTCTGACCCCTTCCCTGCTCTTTATGTAAGCAGTGTGGCGTTTGAAAAGAGAATCTGACTCACTACCTTAGATGACCAAAAAAATCCACTGGTTATTTTAAAAAATAATGAATTACTGCGTATGCTGAGGACAACAAAATACGGATGATAGTCAACCGAGAAGGTTTAATGGCGGTAGAGAGAAAGAGGAGAGATTTTTAGAAAAAGCGACAATGAAGAAAAGCACTCAAGTAGCAATAAGCCGATTAAGAGCATATCTATAAGGCGTTCAACAGGAAGTAAGTCCAGCGCAACCGCAGCGGATATGAGAAGAAAAAAAAAGATGATATTGTCGAACTGAGGAAGTAAGAAATGCCTTTTTAAAATGAAAACGGCCAAGGCTTTGTCTATGTTGAATGACTAAAGCGCCGACTGTCATAACTATCTGTCTGACACCGAAACAAGGGTCAGCATGGCTCCATACCGAGGTAGAAAAATTTAAGAGTATGAAGGCCTATGCGACTAAAATAGGCGGCAAAAAAAATGGGTGGGCAGCCGAACGAGAAGAAAAGGAAGGATGACTTGATTAACAGTACCGCTGGCATCGAAAAAACACTTACATGATAAGAAATGGAGGGAAGCAATATGCTTCAGTTTTATATGTTCAGAAACAACAGTGCAGCCAAAGACGACTAAATTAGGGAATAAAGATAAAGAGAAAGAGATCCATAATGAAAAAAAAATCTTATACAGCATCTAACAAAGGTCACTTGCGATAACACTAAAATCTTTCATCAAATCATTCGTTAAAGTTCGGCGCATTTTCTCTGCAATAATCTTCGTCGACAGCCGCCATCATTAAAAGCCGGCAACAATGCAGTACTTACAATATGTGTATTGCATAGTCATCAGTAAAACGAAAAACTATTGCTCTCTGTGGATGGGAATGTGCGGGAAACCAATTAATTAGCTTCATCTTTCCAGTCATGCGGTCAGGTTCCTCCATCATAGCACCACTTTGCGCAACTCACTCAGCTCTATTTGAACAATTTAATTCCACCTTGTTTATCGTTACGACGAACTACGAACAATTTAATTGCCAAATTGACTTCATCTCGGAAACTTTTATAAAACGCAGTAGATTCTCGATGTTGTGGACGCATCAATGAATACTATAATTCAGGAAAGATCGAAAATTGAGTCAGCGTGCTGCCTAATCATCGCAAGCGAGTGGTCCGCATTGCTATCAACATGGCGTTCGCGGATGAGGATGGTTAGCGAGAGAGAACACATTTTGGAGGCGTTTTCATCGGCAGTTCACGAGGTGATCGCCTCCAGACCGCGATCTAATACCCTCACCGATGTCTTACTTAATTATATTCGACATCGACCCAGCTTGAATTCGGTTTGTCATTGTTTTTTTTTTTTGTATCGCATCATCGTATTTCTATGCTAATCTGAGCCAACATTCGATGGCTTGCAGTCCTGCGGTACCACGTCACAGATAAGCATGAGGCGGTTTGCAAAGAACGTGTAATTTCTTTAAATTCCACGTTGGCCATCAATAATAATAGTGTTTAACATAGTGAAGCCCTCAAAGGAGGTATTCACAGTTATATAGCTGTAAACATCTCCTCTTTGCGCAGTAAACTGAGAGAGGCGGAGCACACACAACAGATATTCGAATTCCAAAAGCCAGCAATTGGACGGAAAAAAAAATGAATAAGGGAAATGCACATCCCTAGCTGAGGCTATACATACATCACTTTGGCGCATCAAAAACGAATGCCCAATAATCGCTGAAACTGACGTCCACATACAAGCGAGCACAGGGAATAATCGAAAATTTTCCAGTAACCCCCACTCCACTCAGCGTACATTTCACCCGTTTTCTCCGAGTCTACGCGACTTTGATATTGAATTATAAATTATAATTATACTTACTCTTAACAGATCTCGTCGACTAATCACAACATTTTTATATACAAACAGAATCGCGTTAGACCGGTAGCAGCCAGCTAGCTTCACTTGTCACATTCTGGAATTTATTCAATCCTCGCATAGTATGCCCAACCAAAACTACTGGAAGTGTGAACAGCGAATTATATTTGCTCGTCATAATGAAATGGTTGTTCAAGCAGATTCCAATAATGGTATAGTATTCTGGTGATTGTTTTGATCGATTTCACTGTACCCTTGTGACTGGCTTCTCATGTCTCTTACTAGTGATTCATGAAAATGAGGAATAAATCATCACGTAAAGTTAATGTTGAAAATCGAACTGTAATAACATCAAAAAGTTTTGGTAAGGGTCGCTTCCTAAAATTTTAGGTTACACTTTATTTTTGTTAACCGTAAGCCTACCCGATTCCTTTCGAGCTTAACACTTTGTCAGCACTGGAATAAAAATGTGACGTAAATATTTAGATGATTTTGTATTATTGTTACGTATTCAGATTTTATTTTAAAAAGTTTTGCTTCATTTTCGGTACGCAGCCGATTGCTGTTGAGCTGTTGTAGGTGGGCAACGATACGCCACGATCGGATACGGCCGAACTGACAGCGATCAATCCGCGATTTCCACTCGACGACTTTACACATATTGTGTGATTTCCGTAGGTCAAATTCTATTGTTTCAGTACTTGCCAAGGCTACAAATAAAATCAATATTTGCGAGTCATGAAAAACAATAAAAACCAGCCCGTTCATCTTTTCTGTAGTTGCCGTTGCAGTGAAATATTAGTTTCTTAATTAGGCTCATTGTATTAGCAAAAAACAGTCGTATCATATGGTTTGCGAAAGAAACAAATAGAAATGCGTAGTACTGAGTGATACCGCTTTGGCAACTCAGCAATCGCAATAATCTATTTCAAAAACTGCCCGCATATGATGAGGTAATTTTTAATCTATGGGAGAGGAAGGTGAACAGAGACTTATGCACATTCATAAGCATGGCATCACTGCAATGCACTTCGCAACTACTGAGTTCTCTCTTCATCGAATCTCGAGCAGAAAATATCAGACAGACAGGCTGTTGCACTTATCGCGTCAAGTGCAAGCTCAAAACCAAAAAAACGAACAGCCGAGCAACGCGAACGCCGGAAACTTGCAGCAGATGTCCGCAACTCCATTCACAGATACAGACGGTTTTCACGTTCAAAGCCACAAAGAGGAAGTGAACGCTATCGGAGCCGACGATCATCCCTTGTGATACACCGTATATATGCATGCGATCTTTTCTATCAGTGTTTTTGAGGCATTGGGGTCTTAGCATCGTTTTCGGCTTCGCTCTCCCCTAGCCATCGTTTTCGACCTCGTTCTCCCTTAACCATAGTTTTGGCTTCGCTCTCCCCTAGCCATCGTTTTCGACTTCGTTCTCCCTTAACCATCGTTTTCCGCTTGGCTGTTTCCTAGCCATCGTTTTCGACTTCGTTCTCCTTTAACCATCGTTTTGGCTTCGCTCTCCCCTAGGCATCGTTTCGACTTCGTTCTCCCTTAACCATCGTTTTCCGCTTGGCTGTTTCCTAGCCATCGTTTTCGACTTCGTTCTCCTTTAACCATCGTTTTGGCTTCGCTCTCCCCTAGGCATCGTTTCGACTTCGTTCTCCCTTAACCATCGTTTTCCGCTTGGCTGTTTCCTAGCCATCGTTTTCGACTTCGTTCTCCTTTAACCATCGTTTTGGCTTCGCTCTCCCCTAGGCATCGTTTCGACTTCGTTCTCCCTTAACCATCGTATTCGACTTCGTTCTCCCTTAACCATCGTTTTCGACTTCGCCCCTTTTTACCCGACTGATTTTGATACGATTAAATCCGAAGATCGCAAACATCACCTCACCCTCCATCTGAACCAAAACGATGAAAAACTTCTACACAGGTAGACATGCATACGCATATAGAGAGCGATACGGCGCTACTATTACGGGCGCTGCAAAATTTGCTTCCTTATTCGTTCATTCGCTGGAGGGTAACATTTGCCTTTGCGCATTATGCCGCTCAAATCACGTGTTTGCACTTTACGTATGCAAATAAACTCAATCAGTATAGATCTGCGAAGGCTCGTGTGCGCTCGCAGTCACCACAACTTCAGCTTTACGATCGCAGTCAGCAACCATATATTTGCGTAATCATCGCATTTCGCTTATTGAAATTTGATTATCTACACGAATATGATATACAAGCAAAGCCAGTAAGTGAAGCTGACATAGATGCAAAGTACTTTTTGTGCCAATTAAAAGAGACTATCAATTAACAATATTACGATGATTATTCGGATGTTGCACGTCAGCATACTCGCCAAAATTCGCGACAGTTTGTAAATCACTAAACTGTTTGTTTACCATATTTTTACACATCCGTAACATTTTACACATCCGAATAACTGTCAACAAATAGCATCAGAATTATCAGATTATCTACATCTAACCGATTCTGCAAATTAAGGTGGAAGCTCATCCACTGCACTGCGTCAGCACCTTGCGATTGCGTCATCAGCTACATATCAAAACAATTCATATAAGCATTCCGTGCGAAAACATCTCTTCTATTTTGCTCAAAACAATAATCTTGCTCGTTTGAGGATACATCTCGTTCTCAGTAAACATAATGTTCTTGCACTGAGACATTTATAAATAACGTGAACAATAAAAAATAAATAAAAAATGTGAACAATACTAAGATCACATGCGCGCTCATATTAACGAAATCCATATCTTCATTTCAACTTGTTTAGTGATCCCCAAACGCCTTCGGTTATCTGATCAGGCATTCAGTGTGACAAAACAAAAGACAACTGCGGTAGAGTTGATCCATATGCACGAAATACGAATATAATCTTGTCCAATCCTAACACAGTGATCCGACGAAAGCAATCAACAACAAGTGTCACCGAAATATGAGCATCCCTTGTGCAACGCTTGGTTCCATTCTCATGAAGTATGGCGGAATATGTTTGATGAATCTTTTTATTAAAAAACAATCTTGAGCACTATAACCTTCAAAATACCAACAACATTTAACATCACAAAAATGATTCAAAAAACAACAGAAATGCTTGAAAGTGACAATATAAAACACATCATTCACAAACTGCCTACTTCATAGAAATTCAAGAACGAACGCCTCAAAATCAAAGGTGAATGCTAGATAGGTAAGACTTCTCAGGCATCGCGTAATGTGTCTAATCTTCGGAAATCATGCTCCATTTGGTACTGTTTGGTTTGTGAGCACCTGCAGCTGACTTTTTTGGCAGTCGTGTTCTCAGAATCTAGCGCAAACGTTTTACGAAGCCATCCATCGCCTTACTACTTGAATCTCTATCAAGTATTTGAACCCTCTCCTCCCTGTTCCAAGATCTGATTGCATAAGACATCTAGTGGATGGGCCTTTGGTTTTGATGCTCTTAAAAAACCCTCCCTTTACCTGACCAGTTATCATCCACGTAATTTCCGTTAGCATGGTAAAGGGTTCCTGAAATTTTGGGAACCCCATCTTCGACCACTTAGGGAGTATGACGCCCTCTGTCTCGACATTTTTCCCTCCGACTTAAAAGTGTGCATCGTACGGAAGGAATCGAATATGTACGCCTTTCCACGCGAAGTCCGCAACCAAGACACCCTAATCCATGATGACGCCTTCAATGGAGGCTCTAGAACTCTTTGCTCGTTTTCTTTTTACCACTTTATTTTAATTTGTTGTGGCTCTCGATATGTCTCTTTAATAATTCAAGAAACGTATGTTATATTTTTCCCTTATTACGGAGATACAATGGAACCAGAAAAACATCTACTATCTTTTTAAAGTGCACAGTTAAATAATAGCAATCAAGACGCTTAATAGGATTTCCACCGTATCTAATGTATACGCTTACTTAGTTAATGAGTTGAGAAATGAGAATGCAACAGCACTGCATGCGAACAACTGCGATTTTGCGAGACCACAGTTTCTCAGAACGGAATCCTCTATTGCACGAATACCAACAGAAAACAAATTGCTTTCATCAATTCAAATAGTTTTTCCGCTCAAAAAGAATACGTGGACAGCGACAGGAACACGCCAAAGGCCTTGATGAGAGCAATAAAAGTAGCAAAACAAACTATTTTGTTTTCTGCAGTTCTTCAGAGGTCTTTGTAGAACCTAAAACAGCATTTCCGTCCTCTGGTCAAAACTTTCCCACAGCTGCTTCCATCCGTTTAACCGAACAAACTAAACCATGTGAAATGATTAAAAATATCTGCTCATGGTTTGAGCACTTGTCGGATTGTATGCATATAAACCTTCTGTTTCATCTACCGTCGTCGCAGAGGATCACTTTCGAGGCAATTGAACGATGATAAGAAAGAATTAACTGCTCGTCGTATTAGATACAACTGTGCTCCGATAGTGAATCAATAGGGATTTAAGGCGGTCGCGACGTGCAGTCTTAAAGGCGCCTTGCGTTTTCCTGTTAATCGTTTCTCTAATTCTACAGGTAGCTTCTTCAGTCCCTTTCGATCCTGGAAAAAGTGATACAAGAATAATGCGTGTCGCATTATAATTACTTGCTTCTACGTTCCATATTTACACCTGTATTCATTTATGATCTAGCACAACAGTACTTGGCCAATATACGTCGAAGTTGGGAATGTTTCGTTTACCTCCTGGGCATCATTTATGTGAGCCAACGAAGGAAGGCATG
>JPKZ01000718.1:13091-39885 GCA_000803305.1 Toxocara canis
ATGCACTTCGTCGCGTGGCGTCAGGTCGCCGATACTTTTGCTAAGCGACAACGATAACAATGCGGCACTGGCGCTTTGAAAAGTGCGACGATAGATATATTTCCCGCCTCGATCAGCCTAGTTCCCTTACACAAGATGCCGTATTGCGGGTGTCTTTCACACTCAGATGCTCAAAGACCAACCGGCTGAAGTTCACAAAATATCATGTCTCTGGCGATCATCTTTCTTGCCCATCAAAAAGATCTCGCGCGTCTTATCTTGTCACTCACAGTTGCTGTGATAGGCAATAGTGTGTCGGACACCGGAAGTTGCTGTTGTTGAAGGTGATCAAAAAGTGATCATTAGCACTGTTTTCTATTGACTGCTTAATGATGGTGGTGATCGATGAGTCGAATGCGGACTATTTAATGTGGTGATTCATCATTATTTTTAAATTACTTCTGAACCTTTGCTAAATTATAATGAAATATGTTATCGTATGTATAGTATCTTTGTTTGGTTTCTGCTAAATGATGCATTGCGTAACGAAAAAATGTGGTAGGATAGTAGAGTTCCTTGTTACAAATGATGTTTTGCTATTTACCAATTTTGCTGTTTATCAATGCTATTACTATTTACCAGTTTACCAGTGAATTCATAGGTTGATACAATGCTCGAAATTACTATGTATTCTTCGTAGTCTCGGATTTGCAAAAACGTTGAAAACGTATTTTTCTCTTCTATCTAAAAAGTATTAAAACTTGTTTTTTTTTTTAAAACGGTAACAGCACAATTTAGAACAAAATCATCGAGATTATAAATTGCTTATGATTTCAACAATGGACGATCGCTACTGTGTGCTCACCAGCGTTTACAAGAACGTTTATTTCGAGTGTGGTTTCTTTTTTTTGGAAATGGTTCGCATTACTCAGTGCTATAGGGAACTTTCCTTGAACATTGCTCGGTGCGTTTAATACACACACGGAAAAGAAAAAACAAGAAAGAATGGGCCACATTTTGACGTGTTCTTTCTTTTTGCAAAGCTTCAATCCTTTTGTTAAACAGACAACTATTGTTTGTTGTTGTCATTGTTATATCTTTAGCGTACGATTCAACCATTTATCAAGCGTTTTTTTTTTTGCGTTCGATAACGATGATTGTTGATTTGAGTATTGTCACCACTATACTTCCGGTACTGTCTGTTTTGAAGTGATCGCATTAATAAACGAAATCAAATTTAGTAGCTAATTATATTTGACCGTACTTACTATGGCCAGCAGAACCCCTTTCCAATAAAGTGTTTTTTGCGAATGTCTCCGTTCCACACGGAAAAGAAAAAACAAGAAAGAATGGGCCACATTTTGACGTGTTCTTTCTTTTTGCAAAGCTTCAATCCTTTTGTTAAACAGACAACTATTGTTTGTTGTTGTCATTGTTATGTCTTTAGCGTACGATTCAACCATTTATTAAGCGTTTTTTTTTGCGTTCGATAACGATGATTGTTGATTTGAGTATTGTCACCACTATACTTCCGGTACTGTCTATTTTGAAGTGATCGCATTAATAAACGAAATCAAATTTAGTAGCTAATTATATTTGACCTTCCTCACTATGGCCAGCAGAACCCCTTTCCAATAAAGTGTTTTTTGCGAATGTCTCCGTTCCATCTTCCACCCTTTCTTCCCTCTCCCTTCACCCACTCCTTGCAATTCTTGTAGACACTTTACTGGACATAATAGGGCAAACTATTATGTATAGTAAAAAGTTAAAAATCTATTATACTCAACAAGTGAAACTCTAAACAACATTTTCGAATTAGAGACTGTGTGTGATAATTGTCTTTGGTCGCTTAAGTCAGCACCAATGAGAAGAGATTTCGTTACTTCACGTATTTTGGTTCTCTTCAGCTAATTTGTTAAAGGCTATATATACAGATCAGCAGATCAAACACTTTTCAGGGATATACGGAGTAAATCACAAAGCAAAATAAATTAAAGCAAACGGTCTCCTTCGACGACTGTATTAATTCCAGTCGTCATGCTTAACGAAGTTTGTCGAGTATAAAATGACCGTTGGGGTCATTTGTTTATAACATTTCGGCAACATAAAGTGCATTTTACTTTGCAATTTTTGTATTGTATGTGTGTTGAAGATGAATTTTTCTTAAAGAGCTTCAAGTAAATCGATTCAATCGAGAAAAAGATTATCATTGAAGGCTTTTTCCTCCTTCTGTGATCAGCTCATGATGGTTTCAGCATTGAAAATTTCTCTTCTCTTTTCGCTCCTCTAATAGATCAAAGGCTTGACTTATTCGATGAATTGTGTTATAAATTCAGTAGTTTTGATTTGATTTTCGTTCATCGTACTTTCGATTACCATTGGAATAACATGTTGGCATTTATTCCAATCCTTATGCCCGAAATTCTGCGATATGTACGAATTGCGTCGTTTTGTTTCAGCGGTTTCGAGATAGAGTATTCCTAACGTTACGGATTCTACCTATCTATAACTCTGTGTGTTCCATATTATCGATAATCATGATATCACATAGATACAATGTTAATCATATGGAGTATGTTTTGGGTTATTAATAGCATTCCTTAGAGACTAGTACAAAATGTAGTAATTAATTTATTTTTCTCGAAAATTGTTCATCGTATAACTGGAGAACTGGAGCTTTTTTTTTTCACGACGGAAATGTTGAAAACTAAGCAAAACATATGATTGGAATTTAACGTTTCTGTTCAAATCCTCGTTGATTTATCAAAGTCCCAACAAATCGTTTAAAAAAAAAATTACTGGAATCTTACAAATATCCCGATGTAAAGCTAAAAGATTCGAATCAAATTGTTTCAGCGATTAACGTTGGCAGTGATCATCAAAGAAAGCAAAATTGAATTGCTGTCATTTTTATGCGCTCTTTTTAACGCTGAGATTACATGTTTTTCGAAGATATTTCGGTATCTCATTTTATCTGTTAAATTGGTAGTGAATTAATGAAAAGAAGTGATTATATGAGTGTACAGTAACGTTTACATGTCAACCATTCAGTTCAAATAGTAATAAGCTGATTCTTTTATGCAGAAAAAGAAAAAGCCAAGAATTTCATAGTTTAGATAATTCGGTGAAAATTAGAGGAATAGGTTCGTTCACTTATTGATACCGCATCAGATGAAGAGTTGAGCGATCAAATGATCAAATATTTGGGGAAAATATTGCAAGTGAATCGATGAGTTCATATAAAAGACAAATATTTCAACGAAAGAACACCTCATTAACTTCATATTATTTTGTTCGTAATTCATTTTTCAATAATTTTCGTTTGCACACAATTCATGCAATATTTCAAACACTTTTTTCTTCGCAATAATTTTTATGTTTATGTGAAAAAAATTTAGAAAAGCAGTGGAATGAAAAATTAAAAGAAAACAAATATAATTAGCGCAATTGTAAAGCATTGGATGAGCTTTGATTTGCTAATATCGTTCGACTTTTTTTCTTTCGACGATTTCGGATGAGTGCATCTAATTTCTTACAAATTTGACTAATCGAAACTTGCACTTCCGCTCTTAACTTTTGTCCGTCAACGCTCTCATTTTATCTTTAAAGTATTTTAAGAAATCGGTAATCAATAAAATCGCTTAGTCGTCGAAAATTTATTGGAGGTGAAAAAAACTACTTTTCTGAGTGTTATAGAGCAGCTGAGATTAATCCATATGAAGATATCTCGTGTTTCACAAGGCCCAAATTTTGAAAACCCCCTCAAAAATGTAATGAGACCTAAATTAATGTTAAAAGTATGGAGGAGTGATATGAACGACTGAAGGACGGGGGCTGAGATGTTACATCTAATGCTAGTGTAAAGACTGTGAGAAAACGGACCGAGCAAATCATTTCTGGTTTCTGCCATGAATTTTCGTTCACTCGAAACACCCTTCATAATCGCAAATCGTTAAAAGGCAGCAATACGGCTCTGTCTTAAAATTGCGATCAGTTTAAACGCATAACGCTCGAAATAATAAAGCGAATGATCGCTCAGATGAAGTTGATAAGATCAATATGGTCAGTTGAACGATAAACGATCGCGTGATCACAGCATGAAGTCGCATGAAACGTTGCATACATTACCGAAACAGCAATGTCATCCACCGCGCAAACTCGCCGTACGATGATGTTTTATTGCATGAGCGTGAACAGTGCCATGTTTGGTTGAGCAGTCAATGCGTAAGTTAATATAAGCGAATGGTGCAAATAATATCACAAAAAAGAACCATAAAATAATTTCTCTTAAAATCCTTTTAAAATGAGGCTATTGCAGCAATGTTTGATGTTGTAGCAACTTCTTTGCAACAATGCGTTGAGAACAATATCAAAAGGCAAAACTGTGCCCCAACCCCCTCCACCTCTCCCCCCTCCCCATCCCCCACCCACACCACGTCTAAAGGTGTTGATGCTATTAGACAGAAATCGTTTGAATTTTTTTTCATTTAGATTTTGATTATGCGTTTAACTTGAATTCGACGAAGAAAAAAGAAAGACGGTGGAAAATCGCTCCTGTTATATCGGTAAAACACATTTTCCGATTCGCCCATAATCGTTTTCGTGCAAAAATGTCACCAGTTTAGAAACAACAACAACATAGAAATTATTTCTCGTTGACAATCAGCGAAAACGTAAGTTGTAAGTTGTATACCTAAGCATAGGGGTCATGTTTTATATTTTCGGCTTGCTTTTGACTTAAGCTTTTTTTTGACGGAGTTAATCTGCGGTCTTGTTCGCTCACCACTTTTTTTTTGCCTTTCTAAAAAAACGTACTCCTTGTCATCATTCATATTGAGCTTTCATTACGCTAGCTTATTGTTCTCACACAAAAAGGACATCGTTGCATATTTTAAATCATTTTCGATCATTCGAACGAATAAGAGACTAAAACTATTGAAATAATACCACTGATTAAAAACCTTCGTTCGCATTAACCGATATTTGCATAAAATGATATTTGAATAAGTAATAATTTGCATAAAGTGATATTTGAATAAGTAATAATTTGCATAAGGTGATATTTGAATAAGTAATAATTTGCATAAACTGATATTTGAATAAGTAATAATTTGCATAAAGTGATATTTTGCATAAAACAATTTATAGCCTCACAAATCCGCTCTTCATTTCAACCCACAGGTCAGTTGATGCGTTCGAATATTATTAATTAACATAATGAGATTAAGTTAAGAACTTTTAAATTGTTCATTTCTATTTTTTAGAGTACAATCAATGTTCGACAACAATCATGCGTTGTTTACGATGGGCATAACAATAGCAATGCTTGTTGCCTGCATATAAACGAAAAATTGATCGTTATCACTAGTAGTTTAAGTGCTCAACAAATGCCATAAACAATAGATCATCACATTATGTTCATTTAGCCAAGTGATATCTGTTGTCCTGCTTTGGGACATGTTTAGAGCATTATATATGTAGAATGGTTCCGTGGCTTAACTAGAGAGGGAAGTGAGAGAGGAATTTGGAGGGTAATAATATCTTACCCTTTAGGGATTTACAAGCTGCTGGGAGAGGGGAAGGGGAAAGAGGAATGGAAGGATGGGAGGAAGATGAAGGTGCAAATATTACTCCTTTCAGTAAATTATAATACTTTTATTTCTCGCTTTTTCTACGCTCATTCAATGGCCGAACACTTTGCATTTTTCCCATTTGCTGTATAAAATTCCACAAATGCAGTAGTGTATTCTTTTTGGTCTCTCTGGAATTTTATCGTGGATACTGCGGATGAATTTAATCATTAGTCGAATCAATCAATTCCAGATCGACCGCGACGAGTTCGATCAGCTAGCAAATATTTTTTGAGTCTTTCCAGTTATCGCATAATTTTACTCAATTTTTATTAAATTTCTCATCACATTTGTTTCACACACATTTTGTGAAGCTTACCGTTTCATTCAGGTTCCTGCATATTCATTGCACAATCGATGTCGATTTTGTCCGATGGGGCTTTTTTTTTTCCAAGACTGGCGATGGAGGTAGATATACCTTCTATGCCTCCTGTCTTTTTTTCGTCTCTCCTTCACTCCCCGAAAACGTGTTCTGCAGTCAAAATTCTCTACCTCTGAAAATAAAATTTCCTCGTCCAAAAACCTTCGGTATTTTAGGCGAATTCGGGTAGTCAGCTCTTCGATCTCGACTCTGGCTTTAGTTCAGCACATCTGTCTTCTCTTTTAGCGAGTCCTTCCGATTTATGATGCTCTTAAACATGAACTGTTTTTTTTTTGCGGGAAGGGGGGACAAGCAATTTTTTTTCACAAGTGTCCGTAAGACTTATGTCGTTGCAAACACAAAGCGAGTGCAGCAAGAGACCCGAGCGTGGAAAGTGTGGGCAGCAAACTGACGGATTAGCCACTCCGTCACTCTTTATGCAAATGACGCCAACAAATTATTTGCTACGCCTCAACGGCGTGAAACAAAGCCGACAACACCATGACATAGCAATATATTAAACTCAGCAGTGCATTAGAAGTAGTAGCTTGTTACTCGCATTTATAGTTGCTTGTTTTATAAAGCTGTCTTAATTAAGACCGTGCATCTTCATGCACCCCTCCCCCTCTCATAGCCCCCCCTCCACCTCACCTCTTGCACAAGCATAAAAAACTTATTACAAGTCAAAGCCTACCTAAAACTTTTTGCCAAAAAATACATCGAACATCTCATTCAGACGAGCTCGATAAGAGGGGGTGTACAAATATTACATTTATCTGAAGGGCTATTCGAGCAACCACAACGCTCGTTACGTGATGGCATAACACGTTCGCAAAACCGCGTCTTAGAATGTCGTTAGCGCTAAAAGATAAGGCACTTACTCTAAAATGGCATTCGAAATGCAGCCGAACGTAACGGGCAGAGATTATATCAAGGTGCACTGTTATGGCATTGCCTGTTTAGTGTCTCTGTTTTCGTGTTTATGTGATCGAGTAAACAAACTCGGAGAGCGCATGCTAATAGAATAAGCTAACAGCACTGCTCTGCGCATCGACCGTCTTTTCAGCTGGTTCAGAACGACGATTTCAGGATATGGTTATTAGGTGGGAGGTCTTTGAATGCGACAAATGAAAGCATGGATAAAAGTGAGCGATGTGAAAAGGTTGGGGTAAAGTTATGTTGCTATATGGTTGAAGACACCGTAATGGAGGCGGAGGCCAAGCGGGCACCAGGAGGAGGCGAGGAGAGGGAAAGGGTAGGGGGAAAGGGAGGTGGAATGATACGAGAGCGCCACCATCATCGGTAACCTTCAAACGAATATGCAACTTATAATGCGGAAATCCTGATGAAATTTTTGAAAAAAAATTTTTTTGCACTTTTTGCACTAAATTTTTTGCACTTTCGATGCGCTTTAATATCAGTTCAATCATTCCTGTACGATCCAAAAGCTCTAAATTCTTTTGGAGTTGGCTAGCATCCAAAAGGTCATTGGCTAGCATCGATTACTGTAATACCCCGAAATCATAAAAAGCGATGTAGAAAGGGATTCTAAGCGAATCGTGGTAAGTAATAAAGCAAAAGAAAAAGTGCTTGAATGCCCAAAATTCGGGCGAGTTATGTTTTGTATTCAAGGTAGGCGTGGCCAAGGACTGCACAGGACAACGATGACAAGCATCTTCGATGTTCGTCCTGTGTTGGGGCGGTACTCGTGGTTGTGGGAGCTGTCCGCATGGCGCTCTCTCCTCATCTAGAGCCAGCCCTAAGAGCCGGCCGACCACACCCGCATCCGCACTTGCTTTGATATCTTCATATCCAGCCAGGCCAAGCAAGCAAGCTACGGCGCCTGCTAGTGGCTTAAGCTAAGAGCACCACTTTCGTCCGTTGTCCTATCATTTCTTTCTTCCACTTCATCTTCGCTCTAGACTTCGAGTTGTCATCATCGTCGTTCATTCACTGTTCATTCTATGGTAGCAGTGATTGTTGCGTCACTCTAAGAATTTCTCTTAAGAGATTGTAACTATTGCTGAATGACTGCATTGGGCCGTACTATTTTGGGCAGCCAAAGAACTCTCTCTATTCGTTGTGATTTTCAGCTCGAAACATCAACGCAGTTTGTTTCAATTCACTTAACGTTACTTTGATGCGCAGAAAAAAATAAAATTTCAACTCATCTCAAAACATAATTGTGAGTGTTTGTACGACAAGCAGACACAACACAACACATCACATCAAACAATCGTTCATAATACGCCACAAGTTAAGCTGCTATTCTGCTTCTTCGGTGTCCATGTGTTGTGCGCCGCAACTAAACTTTATTGGCGCATTGCACTGCATTTCACTGATCGTCGCTATTGCGTTTTTGCTCCCTACAGTTCAACCAATTCAAACTGATCTCCTCAATGGTAAGTATTTTTCTTCATTTTTGTTGTTCTTCTTTACGATCATAAGAAGTTGATTGAGGGAAGCAACGACGATCGTTAAGGGGTAATTTCTGAAAAAAAAAATGAAACGGCGAGAAAAAAAGACGGGAAGAAACGAACAACGACCATTGGCTTATGATGTTGGGGAGATTGTTGTTAAAATTATAAAACTTCGCTGCTGCCTTATGATTTGATTAAATATCGAAATGTTCATACATGCAAAGAATTTCTTTTCATTTCAACATTGTTCAGCATTGTCGATATTATCTTTTGTAAAAAATTTCTCTCCAGAGAATTACTTTCAAAAATGAGATTATTTGAACGACGATTGAGGATACAATGAGGCAAATTTTTCGACGAAAAACCATAAAAGTAAAACTTTTGGAACGAACACATGAAATTTAGTTTTTCTGTGCTAATTGAGTAGCCATAAATTGCAGCCAAGTATATACTATCACTCTAAAAAAGTGTTATCGGTCTAAATTCATTAAGGAAAGCGCCGGAACTCATTTGTGGAAAGAACGGTATCAGAAAAATGAAAAAAAGAAATTCCAATAAGTTTTAGTACCGTCGAACAACAAGCACAAGCTTTTATATAACTTGAGAAACTCATCGTATCCTTTTCTGTTTGAGTTTTTTTTTGTGTCTGTGATATGTAGCTTACGTTATCAATGCACAAAACCAATTCTTCCAATTTCCGTGCCCCCCTCTCCCACCACTACCATCGTGTACTACCACCTTATCAAATCGGTTGAAGGTGTAAATCTTAAAAAAGGTAAGAGGAACGATTTTCATCAATCCCATGTACTTTATCGTACTTCACAAAATGCCACAAATGTACTTTGTTGTGAGCGAATTGTCGTCATTGTTCGCATTCATTTATCATATCAAAGGTTCTCTAAAGCTGACGTAAGCACATAATTAAAAATTCGTGCGAAAATTTTCCACATTAAACCCAAAAAATTTCAGTATCGAAATGGACGAAATTTTACAATTTTTAGCGTTTTTTTGCGAATATTATTCGACTAAATGAAAATTTCTCTTTTGTTGTTAATAAAATTTCTGTTGAAAAAAGAAATATAATCGAAGAGTGGGAAGCTTTCTGATTTTTTCATAGCTGTAAATTCTGAAGAGATGGAAAAGAAAAATGGAATATATGAAGAAATGCGACGAGTTTTTTTTTTTTTCTGGTCGGGGAAATTTACTTTGGTTTTCTTCTGTCTCCTTATAATTAGAAAATATTCCTAAAATATTTCCAACTCTTAAAAGCAAAAAGCTCTAGCGGATTCTCCTCTGGAAGGGAGAGAGAGGGAGGGCTGGAGGAAAGTTTCCTTTGGAATAGTTCATGCTTCTTTTGAAATGTGCATTTGATACACAATATTAATATGAGGAAGGGAAATGAGAAATTTTTCCTCGCAAAAAGCTAGTGTTTAAAAGAATAAATATACAACCTTTTTCAATATGAAAAAAACATTTAAAGTCAACGCTATCAGCAGGGATTATCATCAAAATTATCATCAATTATCATAATTATCAACAAAAATAACTAAGTGATAAGCAGTGATAAGCATTTCCGAAAATTCAATCAAATATTCAATCCGTAATGCGGATCGATGCATTGAGCAGTTGCATTAGCGAATGATCAATAAATCAAGTCGAAATGAACGCTTCTGACATATGCCTCATACATAATTGCTATTATGTGGTGATTTATTGACGAAAATCCAATTCGCAAAAAAAAAAACTTATTCGAAAATTTCGCCAATAATGAGCAAACAATGAGTATAAAGTCGTATTTGGGATTGCTTTTCAGTGTTTTTTCTTTTTTTAAACGAAATTTTGAACGTAAAAATTTTTGCGTAAAAATTTTTTTTGCGAAAAATCACGAAATTTTTGAAATGATATGCCATTTTGATTTTTAGGGAACAATGAATGATTCTCTAAGAGCTGATATGACTTTGTTTTCAAAGCTGCTATCTAAGGCTATATCAAAGTTGATATCAAAGTATGTCAAATATCTAAGGCACAGGTCATATGAGTCAAACACTGAGATGAGAGAAAATGTAATCTATGAAGAGATATGAGGCAGTCGTGCCTGCATTATGCTATATGAATCGAACCCAACGCTGAATTGCAAAAGTCCAAACTGTCCTCCATTGACAGAGGTTTCATTCTTTTGTAACTATGTATGAAATTAATTCACCTTTTTTTGTAATTTACTTACAACTAAGAGCTTTTTGCTCAGTTACGTGTGCCTCTTCTTTCTTTATTGGCCCCTTCGCCTATCATCGAAGGTTAAGCCTAATGTATATATCTCAAAATATGATACTCTTTATTGATTGATCGGTAGCTGTATTTTCTAGTGGTTAATCGATTATTGATTAGTTGGTGGCTGTAGTTTTTCTTTTTGTTTTGAAAATCATGTTTATGTGTGAGCACATCATAAAATTATGCGAATCAGTTTCTGCGTTGAGAAAAAGATGTAGTCAATAAGAGGTTATATTTTGGTTTTGTCTCCTGAAATCAGAAACTCCAAAATAAGTTTTACTGAAAAGGAGAACGCTTCAGTTGTGAAGCACTTTACGCTTACTGATCGAACAGGCTAATTTAAGCTGTGTGAGGCTATTAGTGCTTTTCTTTTGCAATTACCTTATTATTTTAAAAAAATCAAATCTCGAAAATGCTACGCTGAGCGTGGTAATAATTTTTAGAAATGTGGCGTGATGTCGAGATGAGGCATTGTGAGTACTTAATTTCGAGTGCTTGACGCTACAACCAGCTCCCGCTGTGCTATTGTTTACGCAGCTGCGCTACGGCAAAAAAAAACAACACACACACACGATTGCTTAGGGTGCAAGCAAAAATCATCAAGCTTCCATCGTTTCGCTTTCAATACACTGATTCAGGAACTAGTTCTCGAACTTTCATCACCATCACCTTATCACCGCCACTAAAATATTGGGAAGTATTTGTAGTTCGACGTGTCAACCTGAGGTACTGATGAAACTGACAGTTTAAGGACTGGAACGATTTATCAAGTTGCTAGAATTAGCGAAATAGTTCATGGAAATAGCGCACTGTTTGATCAATTTGAATTGGTGGCTCATTGACCCAATTGCATAATGTGATCTAATTAGCCTAGTTGCAAAAATCGGCCGAAATTCTGTCCTTTGAACAAAGCGGTTCATAAATTTACATTCTATCATTATGACTACTAAAGTGAATCCTCAAATTCAGTCCATCTTCAGATTTAGCCCAGTCTTCCAGAAATATAAATTCTTCATTCCAGCTCCTCAAATATAGCCTCCCTCCTCCCTCCTCCCTTCACCCCTCATCTGAACGTTTCAAGCAATACAAAAACCTTAAATCAAGCCACCTCTCGCATTTAGACCTCCTGTTTTGAGATGCAGTTTCGCATACGCTAAGCGCACTAACAATTAGTCCCTTCTCATATCCCACTCACCCTATACCCCCCACCCCGCTCCCTTCGAGAACTGATACAGATCTGCAGCACTTCTTTAGCGTTTTATGAATTCCTCTATTCAAACGCCTGAATCAGTGCAAAACGAGAGTCGATGCACGAGATTTTGTGTGTAAAATGATGGTATTTGTGCGCTTGGCTGTGTATTTTTGCAGGTGCAGCTGATTGCTTTTTCTTGTGAATGCTACTCGCTCGTTTGCTAATACGCACGCTCCCTTCCGATTGCTTGTCGCCAAAAATTTATCCGATAAAACCGTTCAAATTGATTACACAATGAAAGCAGTCAGTAGTAAAACCCAAGCAATTAGCTATAATATAGACTTGATTATAACGATGAGATCACTTAAGCTGGTTTTATTTTGCCAATAGTTACTATCACTTACTATCATGCATACCTTGATATCCGTCAACTAAATTCAACTTTTGAAGCACTGCCCTTCAAAGGCAAAGGTGCATGAACATGGGAAAGAGATTTGTGGTATGAATTCATGCCAAATCCGACTCGTTTCTGGCTGACATAATTTGTCCACCCATATAAGCACGATTTACAAATTTTTATGGTAGCCATTTCAAGCACTAAGCCAAACTGCTTTATTGCTAAGCTAAATAGCTATAGACAGTTATATCTCGTTATCATACCAGTACTGCCATTGATAACTGCATAAAAATATTGAAAGTCTAATTGGAACGAACAGCAGAGACTTGCTTGCTCACTGTAAAGTAACAATTTTAAATTTAAAAAAACGACATTTTTAAGGTTGTCATTTTTTTTTGCATTTCATTTGCTGACAGTGTGCTATGTTGATGGTCTCGTTTTAATGTGCTCGCTATTTCACTGTTCTCGTTTTTCGGCATAATGATTTGCAACATAAGCGAATCAGCTATCTTTGAAACGACTCCAATCATATACTATATACAACATTTTTGTTATTACTGATTATAGTTAGAATTTACAAAATATTCTGATTATTTTGTGAACTGCTGATGACGAAGTAAATTTTGTTGACCAGAAAGGCTATATTTAGCGAGAAGGATGTAACTACGAATAACACATAACTTACTGTTCATAACAGTTGACTAATGAGGCGTTTATAATGAATCGGTCAATTTCATAGAAAAATACTGAAGCAATGATTGCCTTAAAAACCATTTAAAGATAGATGTATATATGGCAATGATTATTTCGCAGAAGTGTCGTCCATAGATAGTAAAAGAGAGTTGAATAGATTCTCAATTGAAATAAATCTCTGAAAATGATTTTTTAAAAATTTTCTTCTTTTATGAGAAGGGGCATCTGTGAACTGTCGCAATCGGGCGATCGGCTTATGCATGTCAAATTTAGGCAGCACTAGTGTGTAATTTGTCATCCACAAGTGGGAATTTTTTTTTTCGCCGAAAAACTACACCATTTGATATATGTAACGACACATTCCACATTCCATTCTCTTTATGGTATGGCTCGGGCCGAATTGAGAACATTCTTTCTGAACGGATTGAGCCATTTGAAGCAATTCATCTGAAGACTGTCTGAGCGAAGCTTGTTCGATGAGGCCTTCTTATGAGTTACTATACTCTTCTGTACTTTACTGCAGTACAGTACAGTGTCTAGCATCATTAAGAAAATCATGATTTACGTTTTCGTGCTAAGCGTTAAGTTAATCTTCTCAAAGGGTTAGAAGATCGTAAATGACCTGACATCACCATTCAAATACGTTTTGCAAAATTCGACCTCATTTAAAAGCATCCGAAAATGGCGGTAAAGCTCTTTATTTTTGAAGAGAGCTAATTAATGCTTTACGAGTAAATTAGTGGACTGGAAAAAGCATTGACACTTTCAAAACGGTAGGCTCTATTTGTCGTTGTGGAAGAAATCTTTATCTGCTTTTGTTTATTCCTAATACTTGCTTAGGAATTTTTTTTCTTATTTTACTTTTTCTTACTTCTTACTTTTTAGTTCTTACCTAATACTTCCTAATACTAATTCCTAATACTTGCTTTATTTTTCCTTTGAAAAAACAATGGACTGACTACTAAAAGGGTATTGACACGATAATAATATACACTGTGCTCCATGTGCGCTAAAGCTCCATACAATTTGGCTTAAACTATAAGAACGGCATTGGATGTTATATGCTCAAAATTGTAGTAAGCAGAAGATGGGTTATCTGCATCCAAGCATTAAATGGGTCGTTTTATAAGAGGTCTCTTGCGCATGATCCACTGAAATGAAAGAAGTGTGACCGCGCACGATTATCGCTTTTCGATCGCATTCATCCGTAACTTTTCGATAGCAGTATCGAAGAACAGTATCCAATTTTAATAATCGATTTTGACTATGCAAGAAAAAAATCTGAAATTTTTTCCAGTTTTCATAGCAGCACGGATTCATTTATTGTTCAAATGATAGAAATCAATTTGAATAAAACATATCAAATTTAAAAATAAGTTGTTTAGGTGATTTGTTCAAAATAATAACCCGGCTAATTTCTTCCACATTTTTTTTTCCTAAATGGACAAAAAAATTTTTCAAATTCATTTTCGTATTGGATGTTTTATTTTTAGTGGAAAAATTTATTAAATTTAATACTTCTTAAAACGTCTTTTATTAAAAAAATTCAAAATTATTTTTCGAACGCTGAAATAAATAGGAGATCCAATGGAGCGAAATTTCAACAGATTAATTATGCACCAAAATGAGCGGCGATCATCTCAGCTTTTCAATCAATCATTGCAGCACTAACAGACATATTGGTTATCGCGTCTCGCTAAAAAAAAATAGTTGTTGAGCAGGGACCGATATTACAGAGATCAGCCAAATGTAGTAGAAATCAATTTGCATAATTAATTAGTGTGCACTTATGCAAAAATGCATTTCAATATTAGGCGAATAGTAAAAGACCGACCGATAAGTTTTGCAGTTAAATAAGAAAATGAAAATTTTTTAAAAACATCAGATTTAGAATATTTTCGGGAGTGTGATCGTTTTCTATGGACATCTCAGGCGAAAGTATTGTGTTCTTTCTTATAGGAGAGTGAGTGATGGCTTAACGCATAGCATGTGCTGATGCGTGCTCAACATCCGTTGTAAAATGAACGTCGAATTTTTCACTCACCACATGGCCAAAACCAATAATGGGCACATGCTGCTCAAAACTCTTTCGAATGGCCATGCCAAATTATATTTGTTTAAGAAGTATAGAAAATTTTTAAAAGAAAATTTGAAATTTTTTTTGAAAAAGGAAATTTCGAATACAATTTGCAAAAAAAATTTTTTCAACTTGTATTCGTTCAACAACTGCGAGAATTTTCTAAAAATTTTTAAAGCCAATTCACAACAAAGTCACTTTTTATACTGCGTCATTGAGCTTGCAATCGCCTATTAACCTATACGGTTTAACTGCAAAAATAAATAATGCAAAGAGAATGAGACAAATCTAATTTGTTCGCGTCGAAAAATATAACAACTGCGCTTCTTATTTGAGTTTATAGCTGTAAAACTAGAACATTTCCAAATCGAAATTTTATGCAAGAAAAATTTCGCTAACATTTATAAAATGGAAATTTTTCATTTATATAACTTTGGTTTAGTGTAAGCATTTCAACGATCTAGTTTGGTTGCTCGAAGAGATCGCAATTGTTAGTGAACCAACCTTTAAAGAAAATTCAGAATTTTTCACCATTCACTTATTGCTCAACTTTTTTTTGGCGTTTTATCTGTAGAAAGGATCACTTTAAGAAAAAGTTTTAGCGGAAATTTTTCGCCCCTTGAAAAAAATTTCGTCCGCTCAAAAAGTTAAAATTTCTTCTGCCCCAAAAAAAATTACCATCCATCGTTCACGCCAAATATCCAACTGTATAAAATTCTCTATTGTATTATTCCCCCGATTAAGTCGACCATGAAAGCCGATCTCAAAAAGAATCCGCCAAAGCACGATATCGATGAAATCGATAGTATTGTTTTGATGAAGAAGCTCGCAATCCGAAAAGAGCAAAAGATGCCCTTAAGGAAGACGAACAAACTGAACGGCCGCGAAGCAATAGTGCTCTCATATTTCGGTGATGAGAATCAGCCAAGCGTATACACTCAAATGCATAAGAGCAATTTGCATGTAGCTGCAATTAATTTAGTTGCTTGCTTGTCACCATCGAGCACTACACAGGGTTTAGATTGTCTGCACGTTAATATAAGCGAACGCATAATAGCTAACTGCAGCTGCTCTTAACTGGTTGTTCACTACGCTTTTCCAAACAACACACTGTGTTAATGCTGCATAGATCGATAAACGAAATTACCTCATTTTATTGGTAGCACCGATATCATGCACAGATGCATTAATTTTCATGCACTACGTTACGAAATACAGTTTACTTACAATATACAACTTACTTACAATATACAGCTCACTTACAATATACAGCTTACTTACTATACAATGGTCTTCCCTAGTTTGAAAAACAATATGTTGCGGATGGGAAGAGGTTTTTTTTAAGAAAAGGAAAATATATATATATATGTTCATAGCTACGGAACCAATAATCGCTAGAAAAAAACGGCGGATTGTTTTAAAGTGAATCTGTCATGGGTTGAAATGGCAACATAAAACCTTCGAACTCGCAAGCGAAACAAAAAATATTGTGCAAAATTTTCTGAAAATATTTGTAACGCTCACATTTGTTTTCTTCGATTCCGACTGTTCATTTTGTTAACATTTTTATTTTTTTAAAAAAACTCTTTATAAATTTCTAACGTACAATTTTATTAATTTATTCGCAGGCTTATTTTTTTTGCCGAAAAATTAAAAACTTATTAGAAACGACTTATTTGAAATCAATTTTAGTTGACTATTGATTTCGGTTGTAACAAATGATTGTTGACAAACGTTGAAATACGTTCGGTTAAATGGCGAATTTTTTTTGGGAGGGCGACAACGGTGATCATGAAAAATGATTCTTCCGATAAAGTTTGACAAAAACGCTCCCGTTAAATGTTTTCACTTTAAATATCTCATTCATGGATCATCAAATATGGCGCTTCATCAAAGAGGTAATTTCAATTCGACTCGCTAGTTTAAAACTTTTATTTCATTTACTTTTTACGATGCGGAAAGAAATGAAAATTTGAAAGTGAAATCAAACGAAAAAATTTGGAAATACGAGCAAAGAGTTTCGTTATGCACATTTTTTTTTCATTTTTTTCCAACCGGCATGCCATCATAGAGCACCATATTTTAGCATTTTGCGAAAGACAGAGATTGATATTGCGAAATTTTGACCGTTATTTTAAAGATATTTACCCCAATATTATGATGGCAGCATCATCCGATCAATTTGAACATTAATTAACTTAAGTTTTCATAGTATTTAATTATATGAATATGTGCGAGGTATAAGTATGGTGCCGAGCTGTTTCGAACATATCTCCATTGCCATCTCCGTTCCCCCTTCCCTCGGAATGAATGACCTCTCATTCTCAAATAAACATCACCTGCACCAAACTTCCAACCCCTTCCACGCCTAGAGAGGAGTAACTTAAAGCTTGTAGGCTTCGTTAAAGCTAGTACGGTAGGTTATGCATGATATATTGAATATAGACAGCTTGTTGTTACGAGTGCGTGTTATGATGAAATTTTTATTGGATATTGGCTTAACGAGACACCATATCACTAATATTGCTTTGGTGTTATGTTTCAAAGTAAACAAAATGGTGAAAGTGAAAATGCAGCATAGATTTTGTTGATTTATAGGGGAGGGGGGGGGGGAAGGTAAAGCAATGCACACAATACAAAATACATCGTTGTTAGCGAAAAGCTCGCTGCGCAAATACGTACGCGCAGAGTTGCACATAACAATCGAAACAAATTTTAAAAGCACGCTTATTCAATTTTCGTTTTGCTCTATACGTTCCTCATTCTTCGTTGCCATTTCTCGCAATCACTTTTGCGCGAAAAAGTTTCGTTAAATCCACGACAATTGCGCTCCAATAGTCGAGCGCTTATGTATATGGTGACAATTCATAGCTGGTCTTTTTTTTCCGGACTTTTATCAAAAGCAAGAGAAGGGGGGAGGGGCGGGAGTGGGGGGTCGTGGGAGAGGGAATTGTTGATCCATTTTGACTTGTAAAGATGAGGTAGGGAGCGATTCATCTTGATGGCAAGCGTCGAACATTTCGTTGAAATGTGTTCAGTTTTCGAGATTGGTTGCACAGGTATAGGAAACAAACGATAAACTCTAAAAAAAGTCATTCTCGCAGCGAAAAGGTTTTTTTTTTTTTTGAAAGAGTAAGCCATAATATGCCTAGGTAAATAACCATAACCATAATAACCAAACAGGTAAGTAACCATAATACCCACAACTCTTCCTATTTGCACCTCAAATTAACCCCGAAGAAATTAACCGTATTTTGACCACCTAAATTCGATAACGCGAACAGTCACACTTCGTCTCAATGGTACTCTTCTCTGAAAAAAAAATAAGTAGAGTCATCGTACCAATTGTGTTGCTAAGTAAATCATAATTGAATTTCTTCCTTTATTTTACTCCCTTTCAAATCAGACTTTCTTCAACGGCTATGCTGGCAAAGTGCCAAAATGTTTTGCCCAGACGATTTGAAAAAATTTTACGCAAAATCATTATCATGAACCAAATAACATATGGTAGATTTCTTTTCACTCAAGTAGTTTTCATATTATTCGTTTTCCTCTCTCTCTCCCTCTCTCTCCCTCTCGCTCTCCCTCTCTCTCTCCCTCTCTCTCTCCCTCTCTCTCTCTCTCTCTCTCTCCCTCTCTCTCTCCCTCTTCTCTCTCTCCCTCCCTCTCTCTCTCTTAACACCACCGCTCCACCCACAACTTAAAATGAGGAATTTTTGATAGCGGCCACGGGCAAAAATAGAATCATGCCATTTGAAATTTAATGCTGACATACCATTGATCTGTGCTGTTTTTATCTAGAGCACAGAAAAGAAAGAGAAGAAAGATTGCATCGCAATTGTATCTATTGCTTTGTACTTTTTGCTAAAAAAGCAAATTTATGAAGCTGGATAAGTTTATGTAGCGGTTTTGAATTCGGAGTTTCTGCTCTTTCTTCGATGAGCAATGATGAATCCGTATGGCTAATATCTCCTATATTGCTTATTGATGAAATATTGTGCTCTTAAGATACTTCGCTAATTTAAATATTAATTAATAGAAGCACTGTCCAGAAATTGCGAAAAAAAAACTTAATTTAACGCCTTCAAAGATTTGCTGGTCGATAACTCAAATATGGAATATTCACAATTCCATAGCGATTCATAATTCACGTATGTGAGAAAGGAAATTAGAAACGGCTTTTGAGCCAATGTTAGGCACAAATGCTTTGTCGAATAATGTAAATAGTCACAGATTAAGGGAATGAAATGACTCAATCAAAAAGAAAAACTTATTCAATCACGCGCCCTCCCCACATCAGCACTTATTCCACTATTCGTGCTGAACCGAAAAAATTACGAAATGACTTCAAAAAAAAACTGAACTAAAAATATATTTTAAATAGGAATAATATCTCAAGCTTCGTCGGGATAAGATCCAGAATTCAAAAATTAGCTTAAAAAATTGCCTATTTTTATCTAATCTATAGACATTTAGCGCTTAAAACTTGATCGGAATTAAAAACTCGAAAGGATTCCTATTATGAACGAAACGAAAGGAGGAAGAACAAATAAAAGATCGTCGTAACATTGAAATTAAATGATCCAGTTGAACATGAAGCAAGAAAGGACGAAACGATGATCAATGAAAGCGAAAACCAACACTGTGCTTACACATTATTGGCGTTTCTTTGTAATGTGAGTCAGATGTTTGAAAGAATCGGTTAGTCTCCTAGAGAGAATCACCAGTGGTTTGACGGGTTCGATTTATTAATTTATTCCATTTGAAGCGCATATTTAAAAAAAATAATTTGTTTAGCTTATTCAAATTTACCTCATATATTTATCAGTCATCTTTTGTAGTATATTAGTTTTGTTTTTTCTTTAGCTTCATCGAGGTACGCTTCGATCATAACATGCTAATGGTATCCTAGAATTTGGAAGTGAGGAGGGCAAGGCTAGGGAAAGAAATTCAATACGGTCAAAATTTGGGGTTTTGTGGTATATTTTGTTACGCGTGATACATCAAGCGGTTTCGAAACTGAAATTTGCTAGATCGAAAGCGTTTCTTAAATTACGATTATTTGCGCCACTATCCAGCTTTCCTTTAAACGCTTCGGGCAGTAATCAAGTTGGTTTCGTAAAGTGCAATATGAGTTCAAACTTTGCGAAGACGCAAATTGATGAAAAAAAAAACGACAGTATATATTCAATAAAATTTCATAACTCCTTAATATTGAAGTGCTTAATATTGAAATAATTAGTTTTGCGGCTGCATTCAGAGATAAACTGAACGCGCTTTAAATATTTTTTTTTAAAGTGCAATGAAAGAGTTTGAGGAATACAGAAGAGATTTGAGAGCTCATCCTAAAATAAGTCAAAAAATTCATGCGATCGGGGTTCGAATCCTACATGCGAGCACGTTTCCCTCAGCAGTGATATTGGCTTCTTGGCGAGAATCAACTCGATCATCAAACGCATCTAATGTTGAAAGTCTAGTGCAACTTTGCGACGAATGCTTTGAAAATTGATTCAGTAATTTCGGCTCTAATGCTCAAATAAAAACATATCCCAGTTCTATATCCGTCTGAGTTCACAATAGTTCTACACAAGCCGGATGCACTTTGCATGTCCAAATTAATAATCTACAGACCTAAAAAGTACAGTAATGAAGAGTTTCCATCAATCGGGACGAAAAGCTTAGTTAGACTCATTCAAGAAAATATGTATGACCCTTCGTATTTGCAATTCGCTATCTTTTTTATTTGCAAATTGCAAGGCAAATGTCGAAAAATACAATTGCAAAGTAATTTTTGGTGTTTTTGACAACGCTTAGAATATAAATGTTTTGCTTGTTGTGTGGAACGGCATTCTACATTGCATATCAGGAAATGCACGCCAGAAATATATTCGGCAAGTTCAACAAGAATTTTTGCGTGGAACGGAGCGCGATGCTATAGTTTGTAATCTATTTAGTTTACAAAACCTGTGATTATAGAGCTGCGATTAGAGAGTTTTTTCTAATCTAAACCTTCTCATAACCCCCCCCCCCCCCTCCAACTTCCCATGCAATTATGGCAATTTTAAAAATTTATTCGTTGATATCGCTTCAGTGGTTAAGCATTATTGCGTTGTTGGCTTTAGTTTGTTGCGTATTGGCTAATTAAGTGAAAATGGTTTGGCTTTCAGTGGTAGCTAAGCAGTCGCATGCTATAGATGCTTATTATATAGCTGTGTGCATTATAGTATTGGAGACGCAACCGGCTGCGCACTTGAACAATTTCTTTCTCCATTTTTATGATTTTTAAGAATAGATGAGAAAAGAATTCCGGAATTATGAGGTCGCTTTGGCTTATAATAGTGTCGTAAAATTCTCAATGAAAATATTGAAAGAAAAATTTTGAAAAAAATATGCGTTCTTCTTAGAACAACTAACTATTAAACATTCTTAGTTTCTGTTGTTCTTAAATCATTTTTGACCTTTAATTTTTTCAAAATATTGCCCCTCGAAATAGTCAAAAATGATAATTTGATAAATTGGAAAAATTAGAAAAACGTGACAAGTTCACAGTTAGTTGCAACTCTGATACCTAAAAGTGAAAAAATAGTTTCATAAATATTTCGTAAAATTTTCCATTTTTCAGCGCTAATGATGGAAAGTCTGAAAAACAATTTGGTACAGGCATGCGATGGAGAGAAAATTACGCTACATTGCCCACGCAATACTCACATTCTTGTCGAGAATACTTTTTATGGACGCCTAGTGCCAAGCACAGAATTGTGTCCATCAACTGCGCTCGGGCCTGGCATCTCGGCCCTTGAGGATACCAGCTGTGATATCGCTGAAGCACATACGGTTTGTGAAGTTTTAAAATTTTTTTGTTGCTAGTGCTAATGAGGATCGCTCCAGCTGGTGGTATCGGATGGTGTGCTGAAAATTCTTTTTAAATAAAGCAGCTTGAAACGGCTTCAGCAAAATTTATACTGAAGGGATCGATGAACAACGAACTAAGAAGGGCAGCTAGCCCATTCAATTTTCTGGATCATTTCAGTTTCCAGTTCGGTCTTTTTAAACAAGAAAAAAATGGAAATTCAGTATGACATTTGCTGGAAGTTGTAGAGCTTACACAGTTCCCATCCCAGAAGAAGTTTAATCGAAGCTGTAAAACACTTCATAACTCCTTTCGCACCAATGACGAAGCAGCGATTTTCCGAATCACACACTTGTGCTTACTCCTTTCATAAACTGAAAAAAAATTAAAAGTCATAGTGTTCTTAGATTCGTGAACTATAAGATAAGGCCTGTGGCTTATACTGAAGGTCATACGACTTTCTAAAGCCTCGAAATCATCACTGAACTAAACGTATAACTGTTAAGCTTTGTGCAAACCAGTTGAACATTGATACTTGTATAAAAGATATTAACACTAAACTGATCGTCACTTTTGAATGTTTCGTTGCAATTCGCTTTTCATGACATGTGACAGCCGCGCAGAGCACATCTGTCGATCATAGGCAAGTCAACTAACATCTAAATTTGCTTCCATTGGGATTCCAAACACTTGATTCAGCCAGAGTTCATTTTTTTTATTTCGACATTAAGCTTGCAAATTTCAGTTGAGTATTACATTCGAAAATTTCACTCCGTTTTTTTTTTCGTCTTCTGATGTCCATCATATTCTTGTATGCTCTTAGAAGCTCTCTCCTAAATGCACTTACGCTCGAATACAAAGGGGAAGAAAGCGAATATAGGTGCACAAGTGAAAAGAAATAAACGCGAGCCGAAACATAGGAGAAATAATGAGGATTGCATAAGGACGATTTTTAAAGTCTTGAAAATTTACGGAATTTTTTTCGTAGAGAGAATATGATTTGATGGGATTTTACAAATTTTTCGTTTATCATCGCAAACATTTCACGCGTCTTTTTTTTTTTAGAGGAGACCATACTTCATAAGCCATTTATTTCTACGAGACATTTGCTCCGCTTCTCTTCTCTTTCGTTCTTCTCGTCTTCCACATGTAATCTTCATTGTCCTTCTTGTATACTCGCAGGATTGCTCATGCATCTCTCTTTTTTGCTAAATTTCCACTAATTACAATTAAGTAATGTAGAAAATTTTAGTGCATCGACGGCTTTAAAAATTCCCTCAATCATAATTCAAACAGCGCTTAATTTTTCTTTTTAAAATATCGGTTATACTAATTTAGCTTCAAAATATTCGAAACAGGATGACTAATGACGAATGATAAGATACGACAGTGCAAACATTTACAAACCATTAAATATGTTTGCTTGCATAAAGACATATACAATTAGTCGATGTTAGCTGAACATGAACTAGAAGATGAACTTTGATTTGAAATTGAATTACAACAAAATGAAATCGATCCGCCGAGTTGAGATCAATGTGATTTGATAGTGAGAGTATTTGCTCATTGAGATGAAGCATGAACGCATTCTTATTATGCTCGTTTTCAAACGAAAAACCATTCAGTCCTCTAAACGCGAAGCTCATCAAAATCAACAGCTCTCTAGATGCCTATATAAGACATATTTTCTTTGATTCATGAACGGATTTCCAGCAGTTTTTTTTAATCGTTTTGCCTATTACATCATATATATATTTACTTTTACTTTATATTGCCTGTATATTGTATATATATATTGCCTATATATACTTATATTGCCTTTATATTGCCTTTATATCGTATTGCTTACATCATATTTACTTTATACTTTATATCTATACTTTATGTATATACTTTACATATATTTACTTTATATAGATACTTTATATATATTTTTATATATATATATATGCAATTCAAATTCAAAATGCGTTCCTATTTGGGTTATATCAGTCTTTAATGGATCACGTTACTTGAACTATGCATACGAAGTTGATGTGGTTAATTGGAGTGGCGATGGGTTGTGAGTTGGAAAAAAAAATTTCTAGAAAATTTCAGGAGTTTCTACTATTAAATTTAAGAATTTCTCCTACTTTTTTTTCCAAAATTAGTTAACCGTATGATATATAGTGTGAGCGAGGATTTGAATGTTGTAAATCAATGTACTTAACAAACGAATGCAATTCAGTCTAGTTGCCATTGGAGAGTTTTAAAAAAAAGTCACATAAATTCAATAATGGATTCGTTGAAACATTTAGATTATTATCTTATTTGGAGATTTTTGCAAAAATAAACATGAAAATTTTAGACTCTCAAAGTTGGAGAAAAAAATCTTAATTTTTTGGAAGAATATTTGTAATCTATATCTCCTGTTTGCATAAAACTAAATCAACCTCATACGTTTGGAAAAATGTGGAAATGAGTTGATTTGGATTTTTGTTTATTTTGACTGCCTCTTTCTTTTTCTGTATAGTTAGTATTGCCATCTGTTGTTGAATAATTAAGTGCCTTGCGTTAGCTAATAATTTTACGCTATATCATTCGGCGTTATTCGTGTCAGGTCATGCGGAATTGTTGCCATCGTCGTGCAAATCTCCTCTCACAGAGAGTAGATTAATTTGACGTTCTTTTCACCATTCGCCCACCGCTGCAAATGTTTCCGCTCACTTCTAACGGTCCAATAATTCTCTATACAAGTGCTCTCGAGCGGAAAATTTCTTACAGCGCTTTCGGCAGCCCAATATCAACTAGGAGAAGCTGCACTATCCCACATTGCATAAATCGGCGCCTTCTTTTAATCAAAGCAGCAGCTAGCCGATGGACCATTTTGTGCAGCAATCGCAACTAAGGAAACCAACGGGAATGGTCGTTGCCATAATCGGAACCCGAGAATTTTTCATAGATTAAGCAAAAGTGGTAAAAAAATTGCATCGCTTTCAAAAATTTAGTGGCGTCAAAATGGAGTTGGCAAATGGGGTGTATTTTTCATTTTAATGAGCCAAAGGACAGTGTTCATTAAAGAAGGATACTCTTGTTTGTTTTCATCACAAAGAAAGCGTTGCTTCATCGGAACTGATCCTCTCGGTCACCCAAGCATTTTCGCTTTTCAAAAATAAGGCGATTATTTTTACAGTAACTAAGTTAGTTTCTGGTGCATGAAATTACTTCCTATCATTGGCATCTTTATGCAAATACATTTAGCCGCAAGGAAAGAATATTTTCGCTACTGAAAACTACTGGAACTCTGTTAAGTACGAAAAAATTTTTTAGTTGTAAAAATACTTCATCTAATGAAAGAAAGATATTTTTCGAGAAGATAGCGGCCTTGGAAAGAGATGGGCAAGATTATTGTTAATGCGGAATGAATAAATGGTGTGAACGTTCGCTGAAGTGGCTCGTTGCGCAACCAAAGAAGAGGCCAACGTCGGCTACCCATCACTTCCAAAATAAACACTCCCAAGGTCAAAGGTCATTCATTCATTAATTGATGGCCTCATTGGGTCTTTTATTAAGCGGTAGTCGAGATATACGAGATGTCAAAAGAAAGTTACAGCCATATTGACGAGCAATGTGGGTTCTCAGTGCTCTCGAGATATTTTAATGCGTTAGCTAAGCTCTGACTGTCATTAGGGAATATTTCATTTCATGCAAGTGAAATTCACGTATTCAATTATATAACATCGCTTAGAATTGTTGTTGCTTGCATTTATGATAGCAGTTTGGAATGTCTTGCATATTGCAGGCAATACTTGATCAATATTACTCATATTCCTATCTTGTTTACGTTTTTGGGATAACGCATTTGGCAAAGTCTTCAGCAAAAAAATATTTTAATGAAATATTTTATAAACTGCTATGCTAACAAAGTGTTTCGACACTTCCTCCGATTTAAATATCGAATCGTCAAAGATAGTGGAAAAAAAGCGAACGCCGAGAAACATTCCATCTTAAAGCGACAAATGAAAATATATTGCTGCAAGATACAACTACTAGACAGGGGATCGACAAGAATTGGTTGTATTACGTGAGTAAACAATGGCGAGAAAGCGATTCATTGACAGCTACTAAAGCTCACACGCATATCGCTGAGTTGATAGATGCAGGGACGATATTAGCAAATATGCTTTGGTAATGCGGAAATTCTCGGATCAGTGGCATAGTGGTGAGGCCTTCGCCTGGCCTGGGAAGCGAAGAGGCCTGGGTTGGGTTCCCGAGTGATTTCCCAACGGATCAGCCAGAAGGCTGAGCAGCAGGCGTTTCGAAACTGGTCACAACACCAATGTGTGGGCATGGTTGTCAGCTGCATCGGTAAGGGAACCCAATATCTCTGTACTGTAATGCATACACTTACAGGAGAAACTTTTCAGAGCCTAATGAATCTTTAAGCTGAACAGGAGATATAATGCTTGGTCTGTGTTAGGCCAGTTGGCTGGATTATATCGTAGGTTAAAAAATTTTTCCATAAAGGCAGCACGACAAATTGGATGCCATCGCCCAAAGATCTTCATTCTGGAGGCTTCTGAGGATTGGGATATCCCTCAATGTGAAACACACTTGGAAAACAGACTCCTCAGAAAGGGATCTGTCTTTCGACTAGAAGCTGTGGAAATCAGTGTCCATTGTGAAACGAAAGTGGAAAATGTGCACCATATGCTAATGCGTGCATGTGAGTGTACGCGCCAATCTTTTGTTTCGGATTTGTTATAGCCTTAGCGTTCGTGTCTCCGACCGTTCCCAACAAAAATAACTAGAAGGAAGAAATGACTATTCGAAATGTAAAAGGGTGGGGAGGGGGCACACTCTCTCCGATATTCCACTTGCGCTTAATTCATACAACTCTTAGGTTTCCCTTTCTTCATTCACCTTATTATGGGGGGGGGGGGGGGGG
>JPKZ01000718.1:47884-72874 GCA_000803305.1 Toxocara canis
CCCCCCCCCCGTTGGCGGACCCAATTTTATTAGTAGGCAGACCCGTTCGCAATTTTCAATTGGTTTTAGCTACAATGTAAAAAACATCACCTGTTCACCTCCTTTCTACTCTTCCTCCCACCCCCCCCCTCCCTCACTACGCCCAGACAGGATCCTGGTAACCAAGGATCGTTTGCAGACTTAGTTGTAAATAGGAACTGTGGAATCATCTTTGTTTAATTGAAAGCTCTGTAGAAAAGTATGGTAAGTATTTCAGAAAGTTCTGGAGCAGTGCCGCAATAAGCGCAAATGTAAGATCGTTGTAAAGCCGGCGTTCTTTGATCGAGATCCGTGTCCGAATACCTCGAAATACTTGCAAATATCTTACAAGTGCAAGCCAAGTGAGTTGGAATTTTTTGTGCAAAACTTACTTAAATAATTATTTACAATAAATAAGCTTAACGTAAGTCGTAAGGTAAGGCTATGGTCAATCAAGCGTTCAGTTGCCATTTTGTATGCAGTAGTAATATGACCGAAATATGAAAAAGCCTTAAAAAATATGAGATATAAATCGCATTTCTTATGTGATTGGACGTCTGGGTACGAGGAAGTACGATGTGTGCGAAATACTTGAAGAGCGCCTGCGTCACATATTCTTACTTTTCCGATTCGTTTTTGATTCTAACACACGGTAAAAAGCCAAAAAGTTTGATCGTAATCGATGAGTCATACAAAGTTTTTAAATGTGAAGTCGGAATGATTTCATCGAAAATAAAATGGATTATTGAAAAGCTCTAGATTCTAAAAAACGACATTTTTAATTAACTCGTGTACCCTTCCTTATTCACGCTTATTCACACTTGGTAAGCCCATAATCGTCGCAATGTGCATACGGAATGAGAAAAATTGTCTTACTATAGATAAAGCTTGATACCCAAATTAGACATACTCTTTAAGAAGATTAGGAAAATAAATTCCCAACATTTTTGAAAAATTCAGAAAAAAAACACTCTCAGTGATTGGAAAATTATATTCGTAATTACTTTTTTTTCAGGACCTTCCCCAATTAGATGGCGATTAAATATGTACTGGGTGCGATTTTCCGCTTGATATTTCCACAACTGTTTAAACACCTAGCTAAATAACTTACGACACCGTTCGCACACTATGACAGTTCGAAGCAAGGCGGAAGTTCCCTTAGCTCCCACATTATGCAAATGAGGAAAATGATGATTTGTTTCGAGACTGCTCTTCACCATTCCCTACAACCATTACGTTTCATTCATTTCTCCAAAACTTTAACGTTCTTTTTGCACTCTCATCGTATCGGAAGCATTGATTTATCAAGACCAAGGATCGTTTGCAGACTTAGTTGTAAATAGGAACTGTGGAATCATCTTTGTTTAATTGAAAGCTCTGTAGAAAAGTATGGTAAGTATTTCAGAAAGTTCTGGAGCAGTGCCGCAATAAGCGCAAATGTAAGATCGTTGTAAAGCCGGCGTTCTTTGATCGAGATCCGTGTCCGAATACCTCGAAATACTTGCAAATATCTTACAAGTGCAAGCCAAGTGAGTTGGAATTTTTTGTGCAAAACTTACTTAAATAATTATTTACAATAAATAAGCTTAACGTAAGTCGTAAGGTAAGGCTATGGTCAATCAAGCGTTCAGTTGCCATTTTGTATGCAGTAGTAATATGACCGAAATATGAAAAAGCCTTAAAAAATATGAGATATAAATCGCATTTCTTATGTGATTGGACGTCTGGGTACGAGGAAGTACGATGTGTGCGAAATACTTGAAGAGCGCCTGCGTCACATATTCTTACTTTTCCGATTCGTTTTTGATTCTAACACACGGTAAAAAGCCAAAAAGTTTGATCGTAATCGATGAGTCATACAAAGTTTTTAAATGTGAAGTCGGAATGATTTCATCGAAAATAAAATGGATTATTGAAAAGCTCTAGATTCTAAAAAACGACATTTTTAATTAACTCGTGTACCCTTCCTTATTCACGCTTATTCACACTTGGTAAGCCCATAATCGTCGCAATGTGCATACGGAATGAGAAAAATTGTCTTACTATAGATAAAGCTTGATACCCAAATTAGACATACTCTTTAAGAAGATTAGGAAAATAAATTCCCAACATTTTTGAAAAATTCAGAAAAAAAAACACTCTCAGTGATTGGAAAATTATATTCGTAATTACTTTTTTTTCAGGACCTTCCCCAATTAGATGGCGATTAAATATGTACTGGGTGCGATTTTCCGCTTGATATTTCCACAACTGTTTAAACACCTAGCTAAATAACTTACGACACCGTTCGCACACTATGACAGTTCGAAGCAAGGCGGAAGTTCCCTTAGCTCCCACATTATGCAAATGAGGAAAATGATGATTTGTTTCGAGACTGCTCTTCACCATTCCCTACAACCATTACGTTTCATTCATTTCTCCAAAACTTTAACGTTCTTTTTGCACTCTCATCGTATCGGAAGCATTGATTTATCAAGAAATCTCCTCGGATGTTTAAGGCTGTAACTCCTTTATTCAATTAATAAAAACGATGGTTTGTTTAACATCCGAACTGATATGCGCTTTCGGAAATTATAAAAAATGAAAAAAAAAGCTCATATCGCATAAAAATATTCGTTTTTCAGTTTCATTCGATGATCAAAATTTTTGCGAAGGATCAAATATGCAGTTAAGTTGCAAGCAAAACAAACGATTGGCGATTTATTCGGCTCAATATGGACGCACAGTCAATGGACAAGCAATGCACTGTACTCCAAATACACCTGTTGCTAGGGGTATGTTTAACTCTTAATGTTATGCTGAGCTCTTTTTGTTCAGCGTCCTTTACTTTTTTAGGTGCGCCGCAATGTATCACTTCCTAGGTGATGAGAGTGGTTTTTTAGTGTTTCTTCATCTATTGTGCCTATGCTAACTAATCGCTTTGAATTCAGCCAATCTCATGATTTTAAAAAAAATCAAAACCTATTCTTTTCATTTCTTTTTTTTCACTTATTCTTTGTTCCCCAATCAAGCATAATCCCGATATTTCGGCTCCATTTCATTTTTGAATTCCCTTTTTTTCACTCTCTTATTCTGCGTAAAAATTTCTATTTGATGGGATGCCTTATGATTATGGCGATACGGTACTCAGTAGGATGAATTATATTGATGATACACATCAGTGTCTCTAACTGATCAAAGAATTTTATGAAAATTTACTGATTAACCGACCGTCTTATGAAAAATTTTTTTATTTTTCCGCCGAAAACAGCTATCGGTTGGTTAATTAATTTTAAGTAAATTGGCAACTCCGTCAGTCTGCATAGCTTGATCGTGTTTGCGCGGAAACCTAAAAGCGAAATCCGCTTTTATATTGTTTATTTGAGAGAATGCTTCACTGAATAATGAATGCTTTGTTCACATTTATTGTTGTCGGCTGTGTTCATCTCGCAAATTGCATGCTCACTTCCACATAAGTGAACGCATGATTTATGACAAATGTGGTGAGGTCAAACAACCGACATGCAACGACAGCAAGTTTCGTTCACCTTTTGGGTGGTGTTACATACACTTAGAGAAGCCATCAGTTTACATCCTTCTTTATGAAGGATGGTAAGAGAAGCTATCAGTTTACATCCTTCTTTATGAAGGATGTTAGTCCTTTTGAATTCTCTTCAGTTATACTGTTGCCTTGAAAAAAAAAGAACGTTTGAAACTAATAATCTTATGGTCCCCAGTGATTTGCAAATCCTCCTCTCTTATAGTTTTTTAGCAGCAGATACGCTGAATAATTCCATCAAGAATTAGCGCGCAAATGGCTTTTCTCCGTTCATCTATATAATTAATTTAGACGAAAAGAGAGCGCAACTGACGAGTCATTATTTGAAGCCAACAAATAGTTGATCAGTGGGATGGCAGCCGTTAGAAATGTTCATTTATGCCAAATACACTTTGTCGTTATGAGGCCGCTGAGAGCTCAATGAGGTGATTTATATGTGTAAAACGATGGCGTTCAAAGGATTGCACCGATAAGAATTTCTTTAAAAATATATATCTCTCTTGAAAACGAATCAAACTTTGCTAAAATCTTATCATGTTCTCAACTCCATCTCAGCCAATTAACAGAACAAAATCATAGAGACATTGGTTAATGATATTCTTTGATTAGAGATAATTCGACCTTCGAAGAAGGCCTCTCCCTTCTATTTTTTGAAGGAGTTTCGTTCCCAGATTAAATCATTCGTTAACGATTTGTTCCTGTATTTTGCGGCCGTTTCGATTCCGAAGCTTCAGACGTTGCAGATCCTCTCATTCCTAAATAGGGTTACATGAGTGGGGGGGGGGGGGGGGGGGTGTGTAGTAGAGGCTAAGGTGGAAAAGGGGAAATTCGATCCCCGATTGCAGAATTCTTTTCAATTTGCATTTGATTCTTTACTGCTGAAATGTCCTTAACAGTGTAATTTCTATGCATAATACAACACTCGCTCGCATAAGTGATAAATACTTAGCGAAAATATTGCAAAAATTTTGCAAAGAAGCGATTCGCTAATTTTAAAATATTCGTTTGTTATATCAAAATTGAATCGCATTATGCACAATCGGCTTGTTGTTTATTTGCGCATTGAGAAAAACATTCATTGTGCACTTCCGAATTCCTCTATTCGCCAACGTGCAACGAGAGCGCCAGTTGATCATTTTAATCTATTTTTTGCTGAGAATCATCTCGTAGACGACAGTGTAAGAACAGCAGATTAGAGCGAATCGACGACCGCACCGATCCCATGCACTCTCTTATCATATGGCTTTCTGCACACAGCTCACAATCCGCATAATATTAGACGAAATCTAAACTTCCAATTTCGAAGACTACTAAACAAACAATTGTAATTCTCATACAAAAAAAATCTTATATTTAGTTTTACTGTTCCTTTAAAGAAATCTTTACATAGTGAAAAATGCTAAAAATTTCTGAATGAAAAAAAGTCCACCAATAAATGGATTTTTCACGCAAAAAGGAGCAAAAAACTTCAAATATAAAAAGTTTTATTAAAAAAATTTGACGTTTACGAATCTCTTTATTGTGCGATATTTTGGTGAATCGTTTTGAATGACATATTTGCTGAGGCGTTGAATTTAACTTGTAAAAATCATCTAGAGCTTCCATCACTGTCGCGCATTTTTTAAAACATTCCGTAGCCATTGTGTCATTTTTTAATGAATTTTTGCAATTTTTTAAAATGACAGATGATGAAAAGACTTCATCTTGTCGTCAAAGATGATGCGGAAGCAATTTGACACACAGAAAAAAAAACTGTTAAAAAAAACGTTAAAAAAAGGTTCAGTTTAAAAATTACTGAAATCAGCAATTCGGACATTTTGCTTTAACATATTGAGCCATCTGCCAAAGTAGTGTCGTCCATCGAATCGCACCACGCTCCACAGATTAGGGCATAACTTGTCCCGCCATCGCATCGCATATAGTTTACTGCTTCCGAGATGGACAATTCATCAGGTTAACTATGTTTTTCGTCCGCTCATTAAGTCATATCCTATTTTTGCCCCATCCCTCCCACCCCTTCCCCCTCCTTCCCATCCCCATCCTCTGTTCAGCGACATACCTGCATAAATTTCTTTCATTTCTATCATTAAAAATGCAAATATAACAGGTTTCTATTCTGCAGCAGTTTAGGAGCGCTCCACAAGCTTTACCTTCAGAACCATTCGAACAACTAACAAATTACTCAATGAGATTGCTTCTGATATAAAGTGGTTCTGATGAGATGAGGGACCATTTCGAGAATTTAGACAAAACTGAACCTCATATCCCCAACCCTTCTCTCGCCTCTTCCCCTACCGCCTTTCTCATAGGATCTGAATAATTAGTTCTTCTGAAAATTTCATTCCGGCCAAACAAAGCGCTCAATGAATTTTGCATAAAAATTTCAGCTGATTTTTCATTTTCCATTTGCAACTTTCGATAAAAAGTGCTGAAAAATGCTGAATGGTCAACAAATGGTTGAACGTTATCGCTGAAGTCATCATTTCAATGCATCGATGACTCGTGGAGGACTGTTGCAACTCAATGACCTGTGAAAAAAAAACTTTATGATTGCACAACAAGACAGTTGCCTAAAAATTCTACGAGTTAGCTGCGAAATACCAAAAAAGACGATAAAGTTTTTAAAATAAAGTTGCGTTTAATAGTTAGTGGGATGAAGTTTTAAATAGAGTTTAACAGTTAATTGAAAAACTATTTTTTAGAGTTTTTTAAATTAAAATAAAACTTAATTAATAAATAAGTCGCACCATAATAGTTATTTTGGACATAGAAAAATTGCATCGGCTGATGACGATGACACACTTTTTTAATGCAGATGTTTGCAAAGTCTAAGAAAATTGCACAATTCATGCCCATCTTTCGACGTACCTTTACGAATAATAATTCATCAAGGTTTTCCAAAATTTTGAAGAAAGTAATTTTGGAGAAAAACTGCTAGTAATGAAGCTGTCATACTTTTGTAGCCTTACGTTTAAAATGATTCATCTACCACTAATCGTATAGGATGTCAAACGTCTACAAAAACAAAAATTAATAAGATGTACAAATTATATTATGTAGGATGATTGTTAGAATTAAATTGGACCAAATTCAGTAAAACCGAATAATTATTATCTTATGGATGTTTTTTCATCTTGACAAAACATTTCACTATTTGAGAGAAATTCTCTGAAAAAAAATCTGAAAAATATTCATTCAAAAAATATTTTCTTCATATACAAATAATTTCCTTCCTAATTATCAAAATTTCTTAAGATATATTTATTTCATTTGTCTTTACGACAAAAACAAAATCGACGAGCCAAGTTATCGCTTAGAAACAATAAAATTTCTTCCTAAGATGATGTGTCGCTCAATTGCCCTATAGACTATTTTGTAGAGGAGGAAACAACGAATGTTAGCGATTCGGTTGACCTCGACCTAAAAAGGAAATGCGGCACATAACAAGATTTAGAAAAGAACATTGCACGCAGATGCTACTAATAACACTCTATAAGCCGAGCGATATCGCAAAAACAATTTCGTCGAGTCCTCAATTAAGCGTATACGGCTTGCAGAAAGATTCATTCACGATTGCGTGCGTATACGGATGGATGGATGCTTGAGAGGCTTCAAGCAAGGCACCTCAAGATGAGACGACAGGGGCAAAAAGCACTAATTTAGCAATCAAAATTTGCACTTCTTTTGAATGAAATCTTTTTTTTTTCAGTTCTCAACAACTTCTCAACAATAATTCGAGGGATCGAGTTCTTCAGAAGGACTTTTTCATTGATATCCCCTTTTACAAATGAATAAAATTGTTGGCAAACAATCGAATAATTTGTGTACATTCATATCATAATTGCTAATAATCTATGAAAAAGTTAATGTGTTGTGCAACGAGTATAATATTCTTCACTGAAATTTGTGCTCATTCAAGCCAAAATCAAATTTACGATAGTTGATGGAACTTCAATTAGACGTTGGTTGCTTGAATTGCTTTCAAATTCTCTTGTTAGCAAGAAGCTTTTCTGCACGCTTAATAATCAGCGCACTAAAAGTGTAACTTTGGTCGAACAATGCGAAAGACGGCGAAAGAAGAAAATGGTGAGTAGAAAAGTAATACGGCCGACTTTTTCTGCGGTCACTGCGTTTATTTCAGAAATCGCAATCAATTTAACAGAGTTGTTTAGGGAGTCCTGAGAATATGCGCTACTTCTCGCTTAAAATGACCTCTGAACATGTACAGCAAATTCGCTTGCAGAAAGTAAGACACAGAAAAGTAGAAGTAGTTTGAGAAGAAAGCATCAATAGCGAAAATTTCCCCCTTCGATCACACGCTCCAACTCGAATTGAAAGATTATAAATCTCTTCAATTATGCACGATCAGAAAATAAATGTACGAAACGCGAGACTTATGAAGGCCACTTTATGATAATTGTTTGACAACTCACTCTTCTACATTCTTCCTAACGTTTAGCAAATACGAATAAATTTTTCATCCGTTCAGTTCATGTTACGCATCCATACTCAAACTTTTATACTCTATAAGAATAGAATGTATAGTTGTTACCAAAATTAATGTCACTTACATAACTTTTCGATTACATTAACAGTAATGATTCATTTGAACACCATGATTATAGGTTAATTGACGAACCACTGCTTGTACAAAAATAAGACAAAATTTCGACACTACTTTTTAAGCGATGATGCTACTTATTATTTTTTTCACACTTTTTAGTTTTATTTTCATCGCTTTCATTTATTATTTATTTTTCATATGACTTGATGTTTTTGTGTGCTCAGCTTCAAAGAGGACAGAATACAACGAAAATTTCACCAATAAATTGAACGCTGCCAATTTTACGACGTTTCTACTGTTTTCTTAGATAGTGAATACTAAGTTGAACGAGTCATTTTGTGCGGTAAAGATTGGCCAGCTATAAGCCTGTGTTCGAAGAAGTAAGAGGAAATCCGTCAATCTCGATCAAAAATAGTTGTAGAGTGCTTTGCATCTATTCATCCTCAGCTATTCAATCTGCTTTACGAACAACAAACAAATCGCTAATACTTGTTCACTTCAAGAGATGCTCTCGTGTCATTCGGTGCTGATGCACCAGTTGAGGCGATAAAATACGTGCGCTAAAGCGAATTGATGTTTACAAACAAACCATTTCTTTCGTTACTCGGTTTGCCGACTGATGCTGAAGTTCAGGTTCAGGTTCAAGCTCAAGCTTTAACTTTTACTGAAATGCAAACAGTTGTTAGCGCTTAAGAGCGCAACTGCATTCGCCTACTTCTAGCGGAAATTTTCGAGAACATTTTTCTTCGTCTATTTTTTTTTCGAAAATTTTCGTCGTTGAAAATTTCTGCAAATGAAATTTCGTCTAAACACATTCTAATAATGTTCAACTAACCTCTTTAATAAATCTGGCTTGCATATATGTCAGACCAGAATAACTCGTTCACTTTTGAGAGAATTTGTGTCTTCCTCCTCCTTATATTTTCTATCATCTTTCATTTCTTAGCAGGTAAACTCTGGATGAATGTAAATGAAAATAAAGGACCATCAACAATTGTTTTGAGGAACTCGGTCCGCTAACATCACAACGCGCTTCAATCGAAGAGGTGCGAGACCAAAGGCCACCAGCCAGAGATGAACCACCCGAGGGCAAACATCACAGCTTTCAAACGACCGATGCGAAAATTAGCAACGATGGTGCGTCAATTCCATTCATCTTTCACTCAGTCAACCAACCTGTTTCCGGCTAATTTCAAGTTGGAAACGAACGTATTACATTGTTGAAGTCTGCGAAGAAGATGAAAAAAAAGTACTGGGACAATTAATTTTAAAAAAAGCGAATAATTCATAAATGTAATAAATATAAAATAGGTGTGAATAAAATATTGATTGGTTAATTAATTAATTAATTAATGAAATTTAAAAAAAAGAGATAATGTCGATATTGCGAGCTATGTAACACAACGAGAAAAAATTGCTGTATTGCGGAAAAACAATAAAACTAATTTACCAAATTAAAATATATACGAAATAAATTAAAAACAATTAAGTAAGTTCATCACAAAAAATAAATAAATAGGCCAACGCATTTAATAACTTGTAAAAGAACAAAAAAAAGTTTAAAAAGTTGCCATCTGCATCGTTTTTTTGCGAGCAAAAAAAAACTTAATTGTTCAACTGTAAAAGAAAAGACCAACTATTATTTGCGTTCTTTGCTAGATTCCTAATTGCTTCCAATGATCGAAATTCGCCAATTTTTGCCAAAAAAAACAAATGAATTTCGTCCAAACCAATCACTTATACGCCTGTTATATTCGTTGAAAATTGGGCCGTTCAAGAGCGATGTTTTTCACCGCAAAATTATGCGATGTTTGATTAACCGTTGTTTTATTGTCGCTCAATACGAGCGGCCAACTTGCCTATTCGACTAAGAGGGCACCGGAAATTCGTTTAACATATTACCAAACGGTTTGCTTGGTTTTTTCTAACCTAAAAAAACCCCGTATTTTGTCATTTAATTGGTCAATTTGTCATGATGGATTTGCCTGCGCAAAGTTTGTAGAAAGGGACGCTAAATCAAATGACTATTTAACTGTTACTGTAAATGAAAAGAAGGAATTGAATGCAAAAAAAAAGAAAGAAGGAGAAAAGGGGATGAAAATGGAAAATCAACAACACTGAAGTTAACTATAAGATTAAGATTATCGATTCTGATCAACCAGTTATGAACAAAATATTAATCTCTTTGAACTAAACGTCCTCAAAAAAAGGGCAATTTGTAAAGCGCACCAGCTAATTGGCACAATTGATGCCTCACGCAATTCTGCTTGAAGAGGTATAATAAATGCTCGCAAAAACCAAACAGAAAAATGTTTGGCTATGTACAAGCATTTGTGTTCAATCGAATGAACGACCAATAAATCAAAAAATTCCAGGTCATTCCAACAAGCAAGGAGTACTACAGAGAAGCAAAAAAAAGTGCTGTCATAAACGCAATGCGTTGGCAATTTAGACATATGACAATTTAGACAATTTGGACATATGACAATTTAGACAATCTGGACATATGACAATTTAGACAATTTGAACATATGACGTCACTTATTTGAACAAAATAAGTTACTTTCAGAAATAGAGTTGTTTATTGTTAACGCGCTGGACATTACGCCTTCAGGTGTATAAACTGACAATCAGTGAATAAGAAGGCTACTGAATGGATTTATTCGAGAAAAGTTTTAGGTAATCGCACGGTATAAAACGGTTCAAATAAACCGTTGCTCAATGGTTGAGTGCATGGATGTTTAAATGATGCTCTATTCTTCCTCTAGAATGACATGTTTCAGAGATCATTATTGAGCGAGTGAATGGCTCGACTGCGCCGAGCATTCGATTGACATTATTTTAAAGTTGGCGTCCCTTATTGTTGCATTAGAGTATTACTTATTACTTAGTATTACTTACAATACATTACTTAGTATTACTTAGTATTACTTAGTATTACTTAGTATTACTTACAATCGCCTCTCAATAAAATAAACAGTTATTTTCATAAAACGGTTAACTACTGCAGCCGCCTACGTACCGGAAGCGATACGACCAAAAGTGAGAGCTTCCACAGAGAAGCCAATCAGTATGCATCCAACAAATGAAGGTGGTGAATTCAAAGAGAGCACAACGAACGCGATCGGTATTGTGCATGATGTTCTGCTCATTGTTGATTATGTTCAACGTACGTTATCGTATATCGATTTATTAGAAAATTGTTACTTTTATACGAGAAAGAATTCAATATAAGACCCGTGACGAGAATGAAGAATATAAAAATGTGACCAAGATCATTAATCAAGTCGATGCCTCTTCAGCAATTTTGATTCCAAGTCATTTGCGCTCTTCTGGCGCTGAGACCGCTAAATCATAAAAAATTATAACACCTTATATTTTAATAAGCAGTATAAATTTCATTTTTACTATGGCTAAGGTGGTTTTGTACCTCTCTTTTCACTTCTTTCATCTTTCAATTAATCTATTTCGATATAAAATTCGATGCATGCGAACATGAATGAAAGAAGAATCAATAGATATCTGTTATTAACTGTTATCTGTTAACTATATTGTCAACTAATATTGTTAACTATATTGTTGACAGAGAACAGTTAGTAACTGTTATTAATTAAATGATCTGTTATTAACTGACAGGAAAACAACACGAGTAAGCCGGCTGATGTGGAAAGTGCTCTATGAAGAGGACATTTTTTTTTGAAGTGCTTAAAAGAACGAAAAGTCATTGATTTCTTATAAATGCGAATAGTTTTATTTTTAGAGAATAAAGAGAAAGCGTCACTCTATATCGCATTGGGTGCAGCAACGGGCATAATATTGTTATTGTTGGCGTGCATTATGGTGCAGTGTCTTAGCAAACGACGGCCAAAGGTGGACCAAAGAATTCAACTAGCCAAATCGACCGAATTCAGCTCACTCATTGAAAGCAATCAGACTAGCCCAAGTAACTGTTGTTTCTTTTTTTTTTTTAAATGAGGAAATAGAAGAAAAAAAATCATAACTCAAAAGTTATCATTCGTTCCAAAGTTTCATGCTCTCGGAACACTGTACTAATCTTTCCTAGTGCAAACTTCATTATCCACAAATCTGTGCCTAATTATCGATCATTATGATGCTCAACATAGCTAGTTACGCTCAGTGTTCATGAGAGTACCATTTTATTGGCCAAAAATTGTAATTTATCGATGCGTGTAAACTAAGCGATTTTACAATTTGTTTTTGAATACAGTTGAAGTTTAAAATTGAAATATTGTAGTCTTTGCTGATACGGATAGTCGAGTATGCTTCGATATGGGCGATCTAACGCAGAACGGTCAATCGTTTATGCGATTTTCACAGTTGACACCACCACGGGTACCACCGAATATTTATTACAGCTGATCGATTACTTACTCTCTATCGCAAACTATTTTCTATTTGAATTTGTTGTACATTGTTTGTGTTGTGTGTTTCAAAAGAGTATCACTATCTTAAAAGATCGCTGCTTTAAAATTCATATTTTTCTTGAGCGTGTTTCATAGCGATAAGGTCGTTAACAACAGTTAACAAATTATTTAGATCGTCGAAGTTTTTGTTTGACTGACTGTATTGTGGGAAGTGCTCGAAAAAAAACGACGACGAAATTTGCATTCTTCAAAAACAATTAGTTAATGACGTCGAAACTGTTAAAGTAGTCCAGTTTGGTCGCTTAACTGAAATGTAGGAAAGGCAAAATTAGGAAATTGCGAAATAAAGACAATTCGCTTTTCACGGGAGTTAAAAACTTCCCGATGGATTGGAAACAGATAAATTAAACCTTTTAAAGAAATCATCGTGACATTTCAGGAAGGCTGTAAAGAAATTCAACCAACTGAACTGGATCAATGCATGAGTAACTGGATCAGAATCGTACCAGTAGCATCCAGAATGACAATTTATGAATTACGCTCCTCTTTTTAGCAGTTTCGGAACCTCGTCCCCCCCCCCCATCCCCCCACTCTTGTGATGGAGGAGCATGTTAAAAATCACAGAGCATGTCTGTCCTTCATAAGGAATCAGTGTGCAAATGAAGAAGTAAAAGTAATGTGCAATGAATTTTAATAGCAGCGAAGTGATTTCTGTTTAATATTGTAGTTGTTTGCTCGTTCACTTCAATCACTGTTTCTCACCTCATACTTATAGCTTCTTCCTATCCCATCAATGTTGATAACACTTGTGATCATCAAATGCTTAAGTATTGATCAGAGTGAGATCAGTTCGAGACATGAAGGTTACAGCTTGACTTCTCAACAAACTCCATTGGCTAGTATTGCTTTCAATTACCTAAACGTGCAAATTTTCGACACTCTGATGCTATAGTATTTCAAAAAAAATCTAAAAAATTTCGTAGTTGACAATAGCCAGTAACGAACACAACTACTAACACATATATAGAATACACGACGAATAATGGCATATATAATGGAAGATTTGATATCATATCTCAGATATAACAACGCGTATGGCTGATGCTTTAAAATGTTTTGCAATAAAAAAATTTTACATTACAGAAGGACCCAATTAACAGATTTTTTGTTAACCCTAACAGAATTTCTCATTCGATCACAAAACTGGTTTCACTTGATGCGAAGATGCTGTTTTCATTCGACCAATAACTAATAATATCGCGACAACTATCTTGAATTGACCTATTTTTGGCGATGCTGAGAGTTCAGAAATACAAGGGGAATTTCAAAGTTAGAAAAAAATTCAAAACTCGTTTAGACTCTGAAGATCTAGATTCCACTAGACTGACGACTCGGTACTTTTGTACCACAGTGCCACTTTACAATTAACTTTTATGCGTATTGATCGTAAATGACCTATATTTCCCATCCTCAGGTAACCCAAATGCGTCAGAAACCTGTCCATGGTTATGCCGATTTTTTTTTAGTTATGCCCACCCCGCCCCTTGAATAAATACGCTGCTTCAGCGAAACGTGTAATCATCGATCACAAGTGTACGTCATTTCACGGTTTCTCTCGTTTACTTCCATTAGCGTTGAAAGGACGTCATTACAATGTTCTCTAATGTGTGGTTGCTGTTCATGATTATTTTAAAATGCTGTTTTCGTTAAAAGACCCCGTGTAAAACATAACAGTATTGTTTTCTTTGTTTTGTATTAAATCTCACGAAATTGTAGTGCTGAGTGCACTTCTGTGCTATCATCTCTCTTCGGTCTCGAGAGAGGCGGCTTGTTTCTCTTTCGTTCTCAAGTACTACGTAGTACGTACAATCTGTGCCATATGTCTAATGCGCATCAACCACAATCTGTCCGATGCATACATAATCTGCGATACAGTTTGGTTTCTTTGTGGTTTACGACTTGCCGCTGACTTGGTAGTTTTCAAAGTCAGTGATCGTACGTAGACCGAGCCACTTAGGCTGAAAACATCTAGGCTGGGGTGGAAAATTTTTTGTAATAAATGGTAGAAATTTACTTCGGGATTAATTTAAATCTCCTCCATAATGAAAAGTAGTAAAATAAAAAAAGTTCATGAACTATTGCTATCATTGCTAACAATCCCCTCATTTACATCGTTTCACTTTTATTACCTGTGCGTGTACAGTACAGCAGTTTCTGTACATGGGTATTGGATGAAGACGCAGTCAGATTCATCGTTCCTCTTTTCACACACTTTTGGCAAATTTAAAATCTGCAAAGCGCATTATGCCGACGTCACGTCCGCTCGTGTACTTATCTGCCCAGTGGTTCCAAACCGGGAAACCATTGAAGTGAGAGTAACGAAACTTGATCGGTATAATCTACACTCCGGGCATATTTCTTATACCCATTTTCCGCCCATTCATCGATTTCGAGGAGGAAAAGCATAAAAAGTTGTATGTTTTAAACTAATCGGGTTGTCTATTTGATTAGTTTGGTGGCAGAAAACCGAGTGTTTTGCAGAAAATCTGTGCGAATCGTCGGATAGGATAAAATGTGAATATCTATTGCTTGCGACTGTTTTATGAAAGCAGCCGATTTGATGGGTGACTGGCCAAAACGTATATTGCTTTTCCTTCCTGTCGTAATCATGTGAACTAAAGATTATTAAGTTTTATTTTCTAATCTCAACTTCAGAGGAGACTTTGGGAAATTATATCCGCAAGTTCATTAGTTTTAATTCCAATTAGCTTCCTGCTTAAATGGAACGCGTTGGAAAACCGAACAGTTACTTTATTCGTGCAGAAGAATAAAACTGTTTACTCTTCTGTTGCTAAGGCAAAACAGATATGTGCTTATGAAATCAATAAAACCATGATCAAGCTTAACAAAATGAGATTTCAAAAAAAAAAAATCTCATAATTCAATACAATAAGGCAAAGTCGGAACATTCTAACCGTACTATCTTACTTAATAAGATCAAAGTTATCTTAATCGTTTAGTTAACACTACCTTAGATAATTCCACACTTATATCAAACCTCGAATTAAAGAAGTATTTCGTTGTATTGTAACTGTTTCTTTATATAAGGATATCGCCATTAAAAATGAAACTTGTCGATACATAACTCGCTAACGCTTCAAATTGTAATGTCATCCAAGATATATTTCTTTTACTGATAAAAACATATATGACAACATCAACAAAGTGGCAACAAATTTGACGCTTAACAACCAAAAAAAAGAACGGAATTTTCATTATAAAACGAGACAGTATAGCAACAATAACAATGGAAAAGCTTTAAAATATCCGATCTTCTATTTTAATTTTTCTCCCTTCCCCCTTCTTTTATTTTTTATTTCTCACCTTAAAACATGTCTGTTGTTTGTTGCATACTAACAACAAGGTTAGTGCTATTGTAAAACTTTATAATATCCTATGAGAAGTAAGAAATCCACTGTCGATTCCGGGGTATCTGGAAGGGGAGTGTATTACGCTTCCAGTATCCTCTGAAAATAGCTCCACAACACGTTCCAATCACAAACCATTCCTTTAGTCGGTCCGATAAGATGAATGTATTCAAACAGGTGCGAGTATTTGCTATTGTCATCTAACTCAGTTGTTTCTTCGCCCCATAATACCTTTGCTCAAGAGGACAAGAGGAAGCTGGCATGCTCGAATGGATGGGCTCCATCCAATGACTTAAAGTAACATCATTGGCGATATTCAGCTAATCTCACGTATAAATAATCTCAAAATTAGCATAATCCTTATTATTCGAATTATATTATCTATTCTTGTCAACGTTCTCTTACAACAGTAATGCTCTTTCAATAACCAACAAATTACTGAGTGTGGCAATCAAACAACGATTATAACAGTCGAAAAGTTAAACAAGACATAGTCCGACGTGGGTGGCTTATCGACATATATGGGTAAATCTATATTTTAGCACAGTTATTGTTGGTTGTTGAAAGAGCATTACGCGACAGCCATTGCGAACAGGCTCAATTATGGGACACATTTGACGAGTTGTCTCTGCTCACTATTCCAGCAGCTAACACAGTTTGCTTCGCTTATTAATATGAATAGCACTAAATGAAGGAACTAGTGAGGGAAAAAAAACCCCCAAAAGAGACTAAGATAATGAGATTTCAAAGGACCAAGTAATTTTTTTAAAGACCTGATATTCTATTTATTTAGCCATTATTCACAGATGAATTCCCATTTTTAAAAAAAAGTATGGTATGACTTGTTAGGAAGTTCACACTAAAGACGAATGAGTCTCGCTAGCGTTCAAATAAACAATCAAAGTCACATAAAACTGAAAAACGATCAGGTCATATCAATTCTATAAATCATAAGTTCTCGATCTAACTCTGAAACCGCTATTAAGAACCTATAATTAAGTGTCCACGTCAGCCGTTATCGGCATTGTCTCCACTCCGCTATCGTCGTTTAGTTGTTGCTTCATAGACAGTGTGATTGGAAGAATAATAATTTCACCAAAGAATTCATTTTCGTCGCTCTTTTTAGGTTCGGTCTGATTCGCTGAAGATGCAAAAAGTACCTCGAGAGCACCAATTGTCTGAAAATTGCAATTCTCAAATTAGAATTGCGAAACCAAAAGACATCAAATAATCACATTTCGAAACTGGGCAGTCTTTCAGATTAAAAAGATTCAATTATCTCCGGCTTTCCGGCTGCACTGCACAGGTGGTCAAAGGTAAATGGCACTTACCACTCACCCGCTGCAAACACATTTTGAGCTCTGGCAAATGGAAAACATAACACGCGCATGCATGTATGTAATGCTCGGGTGACGACTGTTTGAAGGCTCCCTCATATGCGTTATATCTCGCCGCATCTCAACATCTTACATATACAGTATGTGCCTTATATTCTCGCAGTGGCCACTGGTAATTTGGGGAATTCGGCGCCCCACTGTTAATAGTACTTTTAAAGATAGATGATAGAAAAACAGGGCAGTGAAATAGAGATTAGTGATTGTCGAAAATTTAACAAGCCGCTTAATCAACATTTTATCACCTACTAAAAGCCGTGCTGAAACGAATGGTTTCGATAATCACCCCCCTTCGGTTAACGACCCCTGGATTCGCAGAAAAACACTACATGACGACCATTCGACTAGCAATGCATACGACATCAAAATCCTGAGTCCGGAGTTTCCAATCTTAATTAGCCTAGCGCCCTCCCCTAAATACGCATATAAAGTCGTAACTGCCCCCCTCCCCTCCCCCCTCATAGCATCTGATATTACATTTTGATAAAAACCTCTTTACTTAAAAAAAAAATACAGAATACGCCTCTCCTCCAAACTTCGAAGTCTTTGCTTAGAGGCAATCGACCTCCATCCTCCTCATTGCCCGATTTATGACTAAAAAAGAAACATGGCGCATCGCACCATTTCGTACAGTAAGCGCCATAACTCACTACGTCGGTGTCATATAAGAAATAGTGGAACGAATGATCGCAGAACATATGCATACAGCGAAACCATAACTTCTGGAATATGCTTTTCTACAACCATATAATAAATTTTCATTTCAACCAAATAAAAGCGATAGCATCTATATTGAACTAAACATACCTCAACTTTGGAACAAACAAAAGACAAAACTCCCACTTGATAAGGTGCTCATTCAACCGAATGCACGTGTTTAGTAGTATTTAGCGGAAAAAAAAGTATGAACCGCACCATAAAACACTAATTTAGGAAAAGTTATTCTTACAGTAAATATTATGAGCGTGAAAATTGAAAAATATTTTAGAAAAAAACCTGTTGAAGTGTTTTTTGCAGATCAAGCTCGCGACCAATTGCATCGTTCAATTTGTGAAAATATTTCACTAAGTTTGCATCCACTTGTTCTTCAGCATAAACTTCTGCAATACTCTCTCTCCACAAAATGCTACTGCGCAATAAACAAACGAAAAAATTCAGTCTCATAACTATATGCACATAGTGTTCAATTGAACAACCCTAACAAAAAGTGTTCTTATCTTTACATTACGAACTTTACGCTTATCTTTTCATTTTACACTTATCTTTACTAGCTTTACAAATTACACTTATCTTTACAAAACCATTTGTTTTTTTAATAAGTGCACTTATGAGTCTTTGCCAATAAATACATAACACAACCGAAATGGGAGAGATAAATTGATAAAAACAAACCAAGTAATGTGCTAGCGACAATAGCGAGCGTGCGGAAATAGTTCGACTTAAACAAATATCGACAAAGGAAAAGCAAAAGGGGACGAAGAGTCTCTGCATCTCGCCCTGCTAACGCAAACGGCAATGCCTTACGACCATATATCTTAAAGAAACATACCATGAACAATGTCAGAAGTCACAAAATTGGTTAGCTTCATAAATACACAGTTTAACTGAAATGCTGCATTTAGAGAGAAATTTGACAGGCGAATNNCCCTCAGTCCCTACTCCTCTAAGTAATGCAAAAATAACATGATTCACCATGATACGAAAATACATCAAAGCACCCATCGAAATGTTCGATCCAGCGAAACTAAGAAATACACCGACTACAAGCACTCGAATTCAAACCAAGAACACTTTTGCATTATCGTTCGCCTAATCGAAGACCTAACGTCAGGAAAGATATGAATCAGAGAGGGCAGGGCAATTAATTTGGCTAGCGGGAATTTTAGCAGAATTCGACGGGGAAATTGAATTTAGGGAGGTTTATATGCAAGATCATGCCAAAATGAGAAGTGAGTCTGAAAGTGAGAGAGTTTACGCGAGTTACCGGGCAGGGAGAATGAAAGTGAGGGGAGATTATATTCAAGGATGACCAAATTCCATGGCTTCTAGTATTCGGACGTGAAGATTATAGGAAGATTGAGGAAGGCATATATTGTTACATCTAATCAAGTGATATGAGAGATCTCTTCAGTAAGAAGTAAAGCTGTCCTCATTGCTGCTCGGCACCCATCACTATACCATACACAAAACTGACAATTCATTTTATTAAAAAATACCTCCATAAATGCCGCCACAACCATATCGGGGTTGTATTCCCAGTAGTGTCGATTGCGAAAGAGGACGTCCACAGCCTTCCAGTGCTTATATTGGCGCAGCAAAATATCAATTTTGCCAAGAGGAAGCTGAAAAAACTTTTTTTAAAAATTTATCCTTATATCAAGGGGGCAATAGATAAGGCTGCAAATGTATAACAAGTCCATCTAAGAGACACCGAGTTGAAAGGACAACTGTTACGCGCGGAAAAGAATTCGAAGAATCACCACATCTAGTATAAAATATGTCACCGCATAAAAACGTTAAAGTGATGCCGCCAAGCTAGAGCAGAGGATGTGAAGGGGTCTATAGGTAGTACTGCGTCGCCTGTACGAAAAGCTTGTTGCTGGGAGCGGAATACATATGCAGAAGACACATGAATTACAATATTGTTTAAAATAACCATCTACGTTGTAGCACAATATGCGTAACTTTTCCATTCGTCCCCATAAACGCAGATAAAAAACAGTTGGCTTAAAATTAAGATATAAACAAACAATCCGGAAACAACTGTCCACATATGGGGATACACTGTAATTTTTTATTGCTTATCAACGACATATGTTTTGAAATTTTCGCAAAAGGGTATTATAAAAAATATTATGACATCATCTGAAGCAGCCAGCCCCTTTCGAGAACTCATTCCCGCTGTGGCAATAAATCTAAGACAACAAGAACAGTGTATGTAGTCTGAAGCTTTTTCATGAGTGCTCATCTTGAAAACATTACATAGTAATATGTCCATCACGAACAACCTTCTCAACGAATTAACTAAAATTGAAAACTCATATATTCATACCTTTGGCGCTAAGGGTGCAGTCAACTCCACTTCCCGTTTCACGCCACCTCTTTGCCGTTGTTCAGGTGTTGGTGCTGCCACTGGTATCCTAGTAGAACGGTTTTCTTTGACCTGTTTATTATGGCGCTCCCATAGGCCCTTTGATAGGAAGTCACCACAACTGCTCCCCCTCCCTGCTTAACTCTTCAGAAAGGGCGGAAAGTGAAATCGCGGAGAACACGTCTTTGGCATCGAAACCTTTAATGAAAGGTTGCCACATCCTAACTGCCTTACCTACCCACCATTTCGAAGGGTTTATTAAATAAAATGAAGAATATTGCATATTCCCGGTGCCAAGTGCCCTCACAGTTTACGAAAGCACAGTCCTGCAAGGTTGTGGAAGAAAGTACTTCCAACTAGACACTCTGAAAATAGTTTCTGAATTTTTGGTTATCCTATCCAAGCTAAGGTCCCCGTATCTCTCTTAAAATAAAGCCGACCCCACTTCCCACCCTTCAAGATATTTTGCGACAACTCGCAAATTCACAGCTTCAAAATAAAATAATAAATGAAATGGATGAAAAAAAAATCGTTATTTTTGCATGGAATCTGACTAATACTTATTTTGTCTTACCTCGTGCATCCTGCGACAGTATTCTACAAGTTTACATGTTCTTTTAAGAAAGGCTTAAGCTCTAGCGAACGCGGAATACTCGCCGAGAGTCAGTAGCTTAAAAAACTGGATAAAAAACGCTGAAATTTTTAAAATCGACAGATGGTAAAGGGAATGGCAAAAAAAGGAGTGAGTCGACCAACTTAACTTTGCCAAATGCTGAACTGACTTATGTGGGCATTCCGAACGTAGAATTTTGATGGCCATGATTAAAATGTCGGAGCAGAAAAAACAGAGAACTAACTTTTGTGAATACTCGAGACCAGCACCCACCGCTTTCGCCTCTCTGATCGTCTCTTCATGTTTAGTGGCTATATCCCGACGAAAAATTGCCAACAAATTGCCCATCCCAACTGCCATACACTGATCATCCCCCGAAATTGCCAATGTATAGACCTAAAAAAAATTGTCATTTCTAACGCAAACATAGCTCTTAGAGTGACATTTTTAATGCAAACAGAGCTCTCAGATCTTACTGTTTTCGAAATTAAACAGGGACCAGAAAGGAGTGAGGTAGAGTTGGCACAGGATGGTAATGATTTGATAGAATGCGGTACACAGCTGGCGGAGATAAAACAGTAGAAACCAGCAGCGCCGCTCTATCAAAGCGCTATTGTACCACTTTACCGAGTCACGCAAATACTGCAATAAAGTATTCGTACCACAAAAATGATACGGTAACATAACTATTGCACACTATAAATACGATATTTTGTAGATGGGCAATGAAAGAGAAATGAAAGCAAAAAAGCGAACATGAATTTTGCCAAATCTATAGGTACAGCGTGCCCAAAACAACAAAGTAATAATCTACCCCTCCCTCGACTCTTAACAAACAACGATTAACGACAAGTAATCTCATTACAAGAAATACTGTACAGGAATACTTAAACAGTGTACTTTAAAGGAATAGATATTTCATAGGATGCTCAATTTCATAGGACCAAGACGTCGAATTAAATTTCAAACATGCGTTGAAAAATATGCGCTAATTTTGCATATGCTAAAAACTATGTCGAGAAAGCGCCATACTAGCATGCAGCAATAGATTCAGATGACATCTGGGACTTGAGTACTTGAATTTTGGATAGAAGAACGAAACATTTGTTTGGCACAACCTAACCAAAAAAAGATAAGCAAAGAGAAGAACGAAATAGACACAATAAGTCACTAAGTATGGCATGAAAGGATCGCAAGCTATTATTACGCAAGAACTTTATCCTAACATGCCTTATACATTCATTGTATAAAATGTGAAACATATAACAATGGCATGCGACTGAGCCTCAAACCTGTACGCTGTAGATCGTACGAACTAGTAAACCATACAATTATGAAAAAGTTCCAAACAGAAAGTGACATACCGGTGCAGGCATAGAAAATGAATGAATGAGAGCGTAACCAGCACCGTCCGTATGGAATACATTGACCTTCTTGTCGAGACCACCCGATAGAAGACGCGTTCCATTCGTTGCCAAACACATACAAGTTACCTGCATGAAGGAAATAAGCACAAATTTTTGTGGCAACATGAATTCACCCATAAATATCTGTATTGCTCTACTTGTCTCAAAATCCACAAGTTCGAACTGTAAGCTCAACAAGATCACAGTTTTTAAACACTATAGTTTTCTAGAATTTTCTTTATACATTTATAGCATACAAACAAATACGGGTGGTATGTGATGTGAATCTTTCCATGAAACATGAATTATAAATATCTGTATTGCTCTACTTGTCTCAAAATCCACAAGTTCGAACTGTAAGCTCAACAAGATCACAGTTTTTAAACACTACAGTTTTCTAGAATTTTCTTTATACATTTATAGCATACAAACAAATACGGGTGGTATGTGATGTGAATCTTTCCATGAGATTCGAGAGGGTATACTTAATTTTAAAACCACGCTTACATAATATCGGTGCTCGGCAAACACCTCTTCTCCTCCCAATTTGGCTTTCGATTGTGTGTGAAGGCAACCAGCAGAAACTGGACTGCAGATTACCAAAACAACTCTCCGAATGATGAGTTCAGGAAAGAGTTACTCACGCATGAACAACAACAAGTTCGAGAACGCAGTTGTATGCCAAAGCTCTAATATTTAACGACTGCCACAAAACCTCTTTGGATTTGCCAACAAGGTAAGCAATCACCGATTTGTGATGATTCTGCAGCGTATGCAAAAGGCGACCCCCGGAAGCGATATCCCATAGTTTAATAGTAGTGCCACCGGCCGTTGCCAAGACTGCGTCTCCCCTCAGCAAAAGAACTGCTTCGATGGGAGCACCATGATCGACACAAACCAACGGCTTGTTGCCCTCCTCTCGCGCATCCCATACCTTTGCCAAATGATCGTAAGAACCTATAAATAAAGTGTCTATATGAAAGACAATTAAATATGTGATAAAAGGAGAAAAACTTAGTGTCAGTAATCCAAGCATCAGTATGTAAATAATTAGGAACAAGAATCCTGGGATGAGGAGTGAGAAAGAGGTGGGGAAGGAGGCAGAAAGAAAAGATAAATGAGTAAGACTGAACAGCTCCACAGTCGCATCAATTCCGAGTTCAGAAGGCAAAATCTCGTAACTCTGGAGTCCGGACTTGGAAAGGGTAAAACAACCCAAATCCCTTTAACCCCAAGGTAAAATGCATTCTATGGATGGGCTAACCCAACCAACCGACTCATAACCCAATTATGCGTCAGATGGAGTCAATCCCAGAATACGATGCGACTGTGTGATCTAAGCGACCGACTGTAGTGTAGTTCATCGAGTTAGGCAATTATATAGCCTGGTTAATTATGATTCTGTCCCATGGAGTTTTGCTAGCTTTTTCTCACCTTTCCGCACTCGACAGTGCTCGCATATACCCTAGTTATCGCAACGTATCGCTGGGGAATAGTAGCCAAATTTAACGTTCCGCATTTCACATTGCACATGCCGTTGTTCGTATGCGCAGAAGCTGGCGAATAGCGAGAGAAAAACGAACGGTCGGCTCTCGGCAGAACACAATTCTACTTTAAGAGAACGTTCATTATCTGGTCGAAAAAAAACGTCTGAACAGCAACAAACTTGATTTTCAATTCAACTGAATTGTCCATTTCACTCACTGGCACTCCAACCCCCCCCCCCCCCCCCCCCCCCCCCCCCCCCCCCCCCCCCCCCCCCCCCCCCCCCCCCCCCCCCCCCCCCCCCCCCCCCCCCCCCCCCCCCCCCCCCCCCCCCCCCCCCCCCCCCCCCCCCCCCCCCCCCCCCCCCCCCCCCCCCCCCCCCCCCCCCCCCCCCCCCCCCCCCCCCCCCCCCCCCCCCCCCCCCCCCCCCCCCCCCCCCCCCCCCCCCCCCCCCCCCCCCCCCCCCCCCCCCCCCCCCCCCCCCCCCCCCCCCCCCCCCCCCCCCCCCCCCCCCCCCCCCCCCCCCCCCCCCCCCCCCCCCCCCCCCCCCCCCCCCCCCCCCCCCCCCCCCCCCCCCCCCCCCCCCCCCCCCCCCCCCCCCCCCCCCCCCCCCCCCCCCCCCCCCCCCCCCCCCCCCCCCCCCCCCCCCCCCCCCCCCCCCCCCCCCCCCCCCCCCCCCCCCCCCCCCCCCCCCCCCCCCCCCCCCCCCCCCCCCCCCCCCCCCCCCCCCCCCCCCCCCCCCCCCCCCCCCCCCCCCCCCCCCCCCCCCCCCCCCCCCCCCCCCCCCCCCCCCCCCCCCCCCCCCCCCCCCCCCCCCCCCCCCCCCCCCCCCCCCCCCCCCCCCCCCCCCCCCCCCCCCCCCCCCCCCCCCCCCCCCCCCCCCCCCCCCCCCCCCCCCCCCCCCCCCCCCCCCCCCCCCCCCCCCCCCCCCCCCCCCCCCCCCCCCCCCCCCCCCCCCCCCCCCCCCCCCCCCCCCCCCCCCCCCCCCCCCCCCCCCCCCCCCCCCCCCCCCCCCCCCCCCCCCCCCCCCCCCCCCCCCCCCCCCCCCCCCCCCCCCCCCCCCCCCCC